>OX246738.1:59076669-59078514 GCA_945910005.1 Isoperla grammatica
TATAAAATACATGTAATATAATATAATAGTAATAATAAATATACATTTACAGTAAATATAAAAAAAATGTGTTTTAAGATAAGATTGAAAGATATTGCTTGTAAGACAATAATTGTATTGTGTTATTTGTAATATATAATATGTATGTATTGTAAGATATATGGACAGAATATTGACCTAGCAGAAGAGTTCAAAACATAGTGAATAAATAAAGAAAAATAATCGTCGTCCAATGATTTACTGTATGGCCGATTTGAACTAATAAAAATGTTTGGGGGGATAAGCTTCTGTAAGCTTATAATATTAAATTTTAATTATGATTATAGGCTTAGAATTAGCCAAATCTTGTTCCGAGTCCAGCCGATGTAGCGTTTGCTCGTATACGATATACACACGACTGAATCTGCTATCTGTGCTAATATGCTGTCTGTGGTAATCTGATATCTTTGCTAATATGCTGTCTGTGCTAATCTGCTATCTGTGCTAATATGCTGTCTGTGCTAATATGCTACCTGTGCTAATCTGCTATCTGTGCTAATCTGCTATCTGTGCTAATCTGCTATCTGTACTAATCTGCTATCAGTGCTAATATGCTATCTGTACTAATCTGCTATCAGTGCTAATATGCTATCTGTACTAATCTGCTATCTGTGCTAATATGCTGTCTGTGCTAATATGCTATCTGTACTAATCTGCTATCTGTACTAATCTGCTATCAGTGCTAATATGCTATCTGTACTAATCTGCTATCTGTGCTAATATGCTGTCTGTGCTAATATGCTGTCTGTGCTAATCTGCTATCTGTGCTAATCTGCTATCTGTGCTAATCTGCTATCTGTGCTAATTTGCTATCTGTACTAATCTGCTATCAGTGCTAATATGCTGTGCCTCTGATCGATTTAACCAAGAAACTGACTTACGCTGTTTTAGCAGCTCGATACAGAAATAAATAGGATCTACCATCTGTTTGTCTGTTCAGGGCAACTACACCCTCAACGAGTGGACACCTCTGCTCGTGTTCCCCACCCCAATGTTGGAGTATGGAACGTATAAAGTGGTATTGAACGTTCTTCTGGACAACCATATGGTCGCATGTCTCGAACTCATGGCAGATGTAAAGCCGAAATCTTAAATAGTTTTTATTTTTAGTTGTATTTTTTATTTTTGATATTCACTGTTTGATAAAAAATCACAATTTTAAAAGACCAATTATTATGAAATACAAATCATGTGCATTCAATTTTAATTCATTTTAACACATGTTTGAACTATAGTCATTTAGGCCGCGGATAAATATTTAGCGAAATACTACCTTGTTTTCACCACGTTAACCAGGCTTCCCATTAGTTGTAGACATGGTGAAAACAAGTTAGTATATAGCCTTTTGCTTCTATGGTAGGACCATGTGTTACTTGTCTACGCTGCCTGAGCCAGTCGCTAATTGCTTTCGCTCCGCCTTGCGGTCCCGGGGAAAAAAACAATAATTAAAGTAGTGAAGTGGTCAATAAAATCACATGTTTTATAAAATATATTTTTATAGAATTATTTCTTGAAAATGTGTTTAATTGACAGAGTGCATTGACGTATCTATACTACTTTTTTCTTTTTTTAAACTCAATTTTGAGCCTCTTTTGGTTCAAGTTTTTTTCTGTAATTAACATAAATTGAACCAAAGAGGATCAAAATTTACTTAAAAAAAAGTAAAAAGTGGTAGATCCCCGTCAATCAGTAAGTTAAAAACAAATTAAAGAAATAATTTTATAAAAATATAGTTTAAAAAAATGTGACTTTATTGACCACTCCACTACTTTAATTATTGGTACTGTCCTGAAACCGCAAGCCGGA
>OX246738.1:60436214-60686627 GCA_945910005.1 Isoperla grammatica
TAATTGTAAAATTATTGTTGCATACACTTGAAAAGCTTTCTAATAAAACTTTTACTTTGTACTAAACTTAGTTGATTTTTATAATACTCCACCGATATTTTTTAACATGCTTCATTTACATTTGATATGGATTCTAAATTAATCTCTTTATTAAACTTATGTAAACTGATAATAATGACATTATGTAATTAACTAATAACGTGTTCTTTCAGATACGGGGACTGAACCCAACTATTTGGTTCTGGAGACCGACTACTTTACATATTCAGTCGTCTGGTCGTGTATGGACATTCTAGGCCACATGAATTTACGTAAGCAAAACCATTAAAATTTTCCCAACGATAAACAGCCGTGGAGCGCCACTACATTATATGCATGAAACTTAGTGTTCACAGCCAACTGCCCCATGTAGCTGTATGCCGTTGTGCCTTCAGTTAGTGGATAATTGTCGTTTTACATCACCATTTAGTGTTTAAGATTTACTGTGGGTTTACAGCTAAGCGTTGGGAGCGAAGCGAGGGCGCGAGCTCCAATCAGCGGCCGAGTTCGCGTGAATCTCGGCCGCTGATTGGAGCTCGCGCCCTCGCTTCGCTCCCAACACTTGGCTGTACTATTAGATTTACTATTAGATTTAATATGCTCTTCCTTCATGTCTCTTCCCGTGTAACGTTTCCGTCGTGATACTGGAAGGCAGTGCAAGAGTTGAGCCAAACTTATGATCACCACGCATTAGCTTAATCTCAGCCATCTAGGTCCCAATAGGGAAGTCTCATGTATTTTTATTATTATATTATTCTATATTAGTATCAACTGCCAAAACACAGACATATTTCATTTTTGCAACTAAGAACAGATATTGATTGATAAAAACGAGGTTAAAGTTTCCAATATAATTTTGGCGGGAAAAACGGGCCATGGCGTCACACACGTATGATGCAATCAGCCAATTATACACACTATAACACCTCTTTGCAAATCTTATCCACGAAAAGCATACGTGAAATCGTGACTTGAAAGAATAAATAATAATATAGATATAAAATAATAATAATAATAATAAAAATAATAATAATAATTATAATAATAATAATAATAATAATAATAATAATAATAATAATAATAGTAATAATAATAATAATAATAATAATAATAATACTAATAATAATAATAATAATAATCATAATCATAATAAATAATAAATAAGTGCGGGAAACAGAAAATCGAAAACTTTGAACCCTTGTAGAAATTTAATGAATTATTATAGATACTTTTAGATTACGTGTTTTAACATGAACATTTATTTATTTATTTAATATACTTCCACACATATTGGAGTCTCATGAGACCTCCCTATTCGCCAACTTCGTAAAGCTCCGATTTTGTAAGCTGGGTTTGGTAACCACGGTTACAACAAACTTTAGGCTACATTCAAAATGCACGGCAGTCGTTATGCATGTATGTTCGTAGAGAAGCTCCGATTACTGGCTAATCGGAATTTAAAAAGTTAGTGAAACCGGCCCCAGGCCAGCCATACTTGACACACGCACATTTGGAAATAATACAGTTTATTGAAATGAAATGATGGTAATGTTGCAGAATTTCTGTGGGTGCTGACACGAGATCGGTCCCCATCGTCTCAGTTGCTGTCACGAACACGCGGCATCATAGCCTCGCGATACCTCTCGACAGAATCCTTGAAGAGGACCACCCAGGACTGCAACAACTAACTCACTAGTTGAAGATGAAGAAAACTGATATTCATAGGTTGCACGTTCGTCAACTTTGCGCGTGGTGGCCACATTTGTGATCAAGCTCTGACGTTGCCATGGAGAAACAATTGAAGGCTGTTGTGGTAGAACACAGAAATTCTTAGTTCTCTAAAATTCAGCGTTTTTTTTTTTTTTTATAAAATTGGTATGTGTCGTAATTTTAATTGTTTTATTACATATGTTTACTTTATATTAGGCTTATTTATCGAATTTGAATAGTATTTGCCAATGATCTAGGATTGGTCCTCATCAATAGGGAAGTCTCATCAAAAATAAATATTCCTCAAAGCACCTAAAAATGGAAGATCATTATCTAAAAATACGGGCGGTATAATTTTTATATCTGAGAAGCGTATATTTCCAATTCTATTAGCATTTTAATTTGGAAATTTGGAACTTCTTGTTCCGTAATTGAAAAACGGCTCTTGACGTCATATGTCATGTAAACAACTGCCTCCTTGAAGTATGTATTCTTAATAATATCAACGATATTAAGTTGGACCTTTTACAATATCTAGGATGCAGTGACTTTACAACAATGTCTTTTATACCACTGTTTTCTTCAGAAAATACATTTTGATACAGAATTTACCAAACCGTGTTTAAAATAATGCAATTATTTAACATATTGTTGTTAATTAATGTTGAGCATTGTTCATTTACTAACTAGAAATAAACGTTGGTTCAGTTAAAGTCTTATGAGAGCAATAATCTACTAAAGGGTGGGATTTCAGTACTATTTGTATGATGTAAAATTATTGTTTAGGTACTGAGATATGACGTCAGAACCTTCTAATCACGAGCAAGATGGCGCAGGTCCGTTTCTGAGCGTGTTTTGACAGCAATATCTTTGACTTGCTGTTAAAGCGATGTTAATGCACCTTTCGAGCCGAAACTAATAAGTTCCCGTTTATTTTAACTTGAGGCAACCAGTAAGCAAATAAAAAAAATGTGTGAGCCTTCCCTATTGTGTCGCAATTATGGCCGCTGTGACGTCACGTGGGATCTATGAATACACAGACGTGTTTTGGTGTTACTAATACTGGTCACTGTTCATATCAAGTAGACCTTGGTCCATATTTAACATACAAGAAGGCGGCGACACGCAACACTAGCGCTCCTAGCGGCAAGTGGTGATACGGCGATGATGGCTGCTTTGTTCAATGCTATTTTCTTGCGTTTGAACGTGTTAGCAAATACCTTACTAACTAGCTGCGCTAGAATACTGGACACTGCCGTGAAATAGTGGCGAAAAGCCGACACTAGCGCCACTACCGGAGCGGTTCGATCGAAATTGATTGCTTAGATTCAAAGCAGTAGTAAATTAATTTGCTGGCCCCCCGCACGTGACTTTTTCGACAATGTGTCGCTACAGTTTTCGGCGCCAGGCCTTTGGCTACACGTTGGTATATTTTTTGAGTTTGTAAGTCCCACCCTTCACCCCCTCCCGACGTGTTTTATGTTGAATTGCGTGCGACTTCGACGCTCCGGTTTTGCGGGAAAAATTGTACAAAATTCAAATGTTTTTTTTGAATTTTTCGAATACTGGTGCTCGAAAGTCAATTGAATGGCGCATCTTTTGGTATGTCTTTTTTGAATTTGTAATGTCCCGTTTAAAAGTTACGGGCACCCAAAGACGAAAGATTTTCGAAATTTGGATTTGACGATTTTGGTACGTTTTTAACGCGTCACATTAAACGGCCCTGCCTGTCGAACCAAACAAGATGTACCATTCGTTTTTGTTTTGTTACCGTCGGTTACTATCTGGGTAACTAGGATTTGGAAATTGTTTGAATCGTCCCGGAACGTTTGGCACACGGATCGTGTACATTTGGTCGCGTGCGTTTTTTAAAAGGAGCGGGGACACTTTTCTCCCACATTTTTGATTTTCGAAATTTCTCAACTTTTTCATTTTTAAGGACAAAGTTTAATCTGGATTATGGATGGTCAATTTTTTGAATTTCGTCCCGGATGCTTAGTTATGGACACTTTTCCATTTTCTCTACACGGTTTCAGTTTTGATTTTTTTGCGTCAAGTTGGTACTTTCGAAATGGGTTTTTTTTCCTTGTCCCGATACTGAACACTCTATCGTACAGGGCCATGAAAACACATTTTCAAAAAGTCACCTTTACACTGAATGACAGACGTTCGCGCAACTCATTTTTCACGGCTTTAAGACAACACGCATACAAAAGTTTTCTTTTTGTATATTAAAAGTGTTATAAATACGTCATATAACAAATTGTGTTTAGTATTAATAAATGGACATTTATCTATTTGAAAACGTTACTTTAAAAAATAAGACTTTACGGGTGTCCGAGTTATGGTGCTTTAACAGATTTCATCCGTCTCGTATTTTTGCCGGTATTTGTCTATGAGAATTTTTCAATGTCTTAAAAAAGCATGTTGCAGTTTTTTTAAATTTTTTTCGACTACTTTTATGAAATTTTAAGGCTATTGACAGCATATTGAACGTACCCGGACGTACCCGGCACGTACCGTCTCTGACATGATTGATCGACTCTGGATATTTGTGTAATTTTGTTTATTGATTTTCAGTTTTGAACGTCCCCCAAATGTCCCGTTTTGAACTCGGACAACCCGTTTTGGTATCATATGAAAGTGCGTTCTAATACCTTTTAGAACATGTGCAATTTGTTAACGTCACACGTACCGGGACGTACCGGGAAGCTTTTGAACGTGCAAAACTCAACTTTTTTGTTTTTGACCGCCCAAAGTACGAATTTGTTATGAATTTTTTCGGAATTTTTCGTCGGAATTACTTTTCCCTATTCTTTATTAAATATGTTTAGTTTTTAATTTATCGAACAAAGCTCAAAACACGACGACGGGGGGGGGGGGGGGGAGGTGCCGTGTACATCGATGTAATATGAAGAAAATCAATTTCGACACTCACTTTTGTCATTGATGGCTTATTGTGGGCGACAAGTTTGACTTACAGACTTTGTGTTAACTTTTTTAGAAAGCGTGATTCAATATCAAATATTCGAGCTCTTTAATTCACCGAAAAAGCTCAACCCGGACTTTTTATACGCGCCCGTGTTACACGATGCTTAACGAATAAATTGCCCAATGTTGTAGCATAGTATATTGAGTTCAAGTGTCCAGTGCCATATGGGTCCGCGATTCGAATCCCACAATTTTCAAGTTTCTCTCTTTACTTAAGTATTCACGACAGTTTTACATGGTATATGTACTTTTTGTACTTAATTTTTTTTGTACTTTAATTTTTTATTTCATTTTTCAAAATCACACAATTTTCAAGTTTCTTTCTTTACCTAAGTATCTACGACAGTTTCACATGAAATGTACGCAGACATACTCGAAAATTTTTCATCCACTTTAACATTTTTCAACATGACAATTTTTTTTTTCGTAATTAATTTTTTTTTCTCTTTTCCACAATTTTCAAGCTTTCCAGAAAGTGACTGATATAATAAGTTAATATGGCGGTAACCTATATTTGGCATCGGGTAGATTAGGCCCAGAGTGACTCTGCTAGTCGTAAGAGCAGTCCCTGGGCAGGCACGCGGGTTGAGATTTTGTACAGAATATTAGAAACTTGCAATTATGAGTGAAGCTGATGCTATTGAGAGGCATGCGGCCTTCATAATAATAAAGGGTTAATTCAAGTAGATACATTTTAAAGCCTGTATTGACAAATCATCAAAACCTCCCCCCTCCCCATTTCACCAATGGCTTGGTCCACCCACATACCAGCAATAAATAATGAGTCGATGATCATTCCGCCTACAGAACGTATAAATTATGCTTTCATGCAATACACATAGTTTGTTGTGGTTTCTAGTTAACCTATATTTATCTCGGTCTTCTTAAGTAGTGGATCAATGAGAATGTTTGTTGTAATGTTCCAAATTAAAACGTAAATGCCGAGCTCGTGGACGCAAAGGTCAAACGTAATCAAACCATATGCTACTTCGCTGACTCTTATGGGAAGCGCCATAGTAAATTCATATTTGTCGCGCAGCCATCGAACCGCTCCGACAGAATGCGCTACTTTCGCCGTTCGCCGCCTTCTTACATGCTAAACACCGCGATTGTCCTGTATTCTAGCGCAGCTGGTTACTAAGGTATTTGGTGTTAGTAAGGCTAGTAATTACTAATTACGCATCAGTGTATTTAAACATATGTAGACTTGAGATTTTCTTAGTTTGACGCTTTCCTGCTGCTCCCCTTCATCGCTATGTGACCACCCTTTACCCCCGTGACAACCTGACAAAATTATCATATTTATTCATATCATAATAATATATTATTTATAATCAGTCATATCTGTTATGCTGGGCGGTGGTCACATAACGGTGGATGGTGGAGCTTCAAACCATGTCAAACTAAAAATATCTGCACTCACCTAGCAATAATTTAAATCTTTAATTGTAATCAAATCAAACCATATACGTGTCGCTGAAACTTTAGGCGGCTGTCCTGTATTACAACCGACAGGTTGTATATTACAGTATTTGTATTTCACTAAAATGAACCTATGACACTAAAATGAATGCGTGCACTTGTTTTCACTATTACGTATACGTGCTTTTATAGAATATTGTTAGTATTTAATATTTATGTCTACATTTTACTAAATTCTGGATGGATCAATTCAACACAAGTACTAGAATCTGGCGTGGAACAATCTAGGGTGCAATCAAATATTATACATTACAAATGATTATTATTAAAGAGCAAACGTAGTCTACAAAATTATGAACATGACAGAGTTAACATTTTGTACAATACAATTGACATATTTTCTATAAGATTTCATTGTCTTTCATTTAAATACTTGCTTTTGAACTACAAACATAATACAACCCTCCCTTATCGTAACTCAAGCTGGTATTGTGCGTCATGTAGTTTGTAAAATATTTAATACATTTTAACAGAGAGTCTGAGTCTAAAACTCTAACAAAACTGAATTACACTGGTTTGTAACACCATATAGGCTACGTATAAGGAGGACATTCTAGCGTCGAGTCGACGTATCCAGCAATGAGCTTACGTCATCGCTGTAAAACTCTCAGAAGAGATGGCCCCTCTATCGCGATCTTCTTGGAACCTGCTCGTTGTTTTCCTGCTGCGTGGAGTGGATTAGCTCTACCTCCAATGTGACCTCACATCGCCTGCCAACAGACGAACTGATAGCATCCCTATATTACCGGATGCAAGCAACGAGATGCAACTAAATTTAGATTAACATTTGTCAGATACACATTTCACTATTACATATCTATGATACGCCCTGATTGCTTCATACTTTGAAGACTTATTACTATTAACTATTTATTTAGTATTTCCTAATGCCATACTTCCATCTAGTAATAGTTATTTTAGGTAAGGTAGCGATGACGTTCTCACTTTGATTATAATCAGTCGTAATTCTTATAATAATTATGACGTCATAAAAACCGTACCCTATAATATTTCTTTCCTCTCCACACTCAACATCATACCACCTTCCTCACAGAACTTTTTCTAAATTACTTCTTACACAGAACACTATTTGAGTATTTTATTCTGATTCTCAATTCGGTCTGGGGTTTAGGCCTATTTCCAAGTGAGAGAATTGACAGAAAAAACTTTCCAAACTAAACGTAGAAGAAAGTTAGGACCTACATAATAGATGTCCTTTATGTCACGCATACTACTTTCAATGATTTGTTTCCCTGAATTTTGTTGCTTCACGTCACTATTATCGCAATCTTGCTATTCGAGACGATGAGGTGTGATATGTGAAGATAAAAACCCTCGCTGACGTGGAATTCTAACTGCGTCCCTATAAAGCGTACGTTAGGACCTGCACCCAACCGCATGAGCCACCATCTCCAGCGTCTGTTTCAACAGTGACTTTTAATTACCAAGTGTTAACATTAATATACGTTACTTTTACTTAGAAGACAGAACGAAAGTAATGACGAATAGGTATTTTTTTATGCTAAATAAATATATATAATATTTGTATTTACAACCTCTTAATCTGTCTACCTCACAAATCTATATTACAATCACTTTTTAGGTTAGGTATATGATTATAATCGGATCAGTTAGGCTGTTAAAATAATTCTGTAAATACAATAAACCAAAGTGATGATGATGATGATGATGATGATGATGATTGATGATGATGATGATGATGATGATGATGATGATGATGATGATGATGATGATGATGATGATGATGATGATGATGATGATGATGATGATGATGATGATGATGATGATGATGATGATGATGATGATGATGATGATGATGATGCAAGTTTTATAGCGGTATAACGCAATTTCCCCGTTCTTCAGAAAGTACCTTAGAAGAAAAATACCCAAGAAGAGATGTTATCTCTTTCATGGTAAACTACGGTGATGTTGGTAGGTTGGTTGGATAAGTTAGCTTAAGAATACGTGGAAGGATTTTATTAGATTCCCTTAAACTTTGTTCTACCTACTACAAGAAATACATTTATCTCTTGACATAGGTAAACACCTGATCTCCTCTTCTCCCCGTAACCGCTAAACTTGACAACATCGCATTGAATGTACATTTCATGAAACCACAAATAAAGCGGCGGCGTTTCAGTCAACATGTAGTCTTTCCTACTTCGTTATTTATCTCGATTCGTGATCGCATTTTTTACACTCTGCTACGAGTTTTGCAAAACGTTCCCAGTAGTTTAGCCGTTGACAAGTGTAACTCATGGCCTCCATTTATCTGTGACGTCACTGGCCTGGCCCCTCCACTTCTAGCTGCAGTCATGTTCACTGATGTGAGCGTGACTCCATGGTTTATACAACAAGCCCAACTGCGCATTTGTAACAACAAAATATCTCCTTTTACAAGTGGCTCCCTTGGGAGGGTTGTGATGTGGCTAGCAAGATATCTTTGGACACTCCTATTCCGACAACATTATAGCTTCCTCAAAAATTGTATATTATACGATTCAGAATTGGCAAATCAACACTCCCACCATGCTATGCCAAAAATCATTGGAAATTAATCAAATTTCTGCTGATAATACTGCGGTAGTTATTTAAATAGTTTGCTAGGTGTTTATAGACAATTTCTGGTGAAGGCTCAAGGTAGCTCAGCTACAGAACCCGATCATCACGTTAACTGTCTACGTTTTCGATTGATCTAAAGTTCTAAACCTTTCTGTATGGTACTGATGTATGTGACAAAACCCGTAATAGCAACGAGTCCCAAAAGAAATATGGTATAACCAAGTATAATAATGGTATATATATGGTATTATCATATAATCTATATTATTATAATATAATAAATAAAGGTATATGCCTATATGGTATAATCACCCCACTGATAATGAGTTATTTTAGATAAGTGGGTCGACAATAAATACAAATCTAATTATTGCATTAATGCTGCAGCTGGCTGTATGCGAACATCCAGCAGTCCCTCCCCCGTCACAATTCTCTGGATTTTGCTAACATGTTTCGTGTAACAAATTTTATTGATTGCTATAAAGGGCCTACTGCTATTAAACTTTCACATTTTGTTTTTGTCCGGGCGGTAATCCAGATGAAGAGCGATGATGGATGATGATCAAAAGATGGTGGTGCAGACGCAACTTGAAGAAGCGTGAGTGATTATACTCGACCAATCGGGATTGGACTCAGTTGGCTCTTGGCTTACAGTGTTACACTATCCACTCGACATCATTGCAGACTCGTTTCTAGTTTCAACTTGAATGGTAGCTATTACTTGTTTGTAGTTCTATAATCGTGACGCATGTTTTGACGAGATTAAAATACAACAGGGGTTTACAATAGACACAACATAATAATGTCAGATTAAAAAGATGTTGCATAAGGAAATAAAAGAAAACACAAATGACAATGTATCTTGTAGAGATGATTTCAGAGGTGGACATAGTAAAATTAACTGTGAAGACTCCAAAGTCACCGTATGGTATTTTTTAGATATACCTAAGAACCTATTTCTATAACTGGGATCAACAGCTATAGATATATTATGTTCAACAGTATTATCATTGAGTTTGTTAGTGTAGGGTAGAGACCCAGCGACCATTGGCGGCTCTCTACCAATAAATTTCCCGTAGACTCTAGTAGTGCGAGCGCGTACCGCTAGAAAGCGCTACGTGTACTCACTGATGTCAGCGTTCCTGTGGAAAGAAAGGGATACTACGCAGTACGCGCAGATGCGAAGTCGGTAAGGTAGTAGTATCCACATGGTGGTGGATATTGTTATTAAAGCATTATCGTTTGTTCTGATAAACATGTCAAACGGGAACGAAGTTAACAATAAGTAAGCTAATACTTTATTACAACACATTATATAAGGTTTTATACATTATATAGACTAGGCTGTAGTACTACGTTACTAATGTAGACCTATTAATGTAGGCCTAGGCTTATTGTAGCCTAGTAATGACCTAGACTAAAAGAGTTGGGCCTAGACCTAGGCTCGGACTACACCACGTGATCTTCTGACGTCGCATCTGCGCGTACTACGTAATATCCCTTTCTTTCCACAGGAACGCTGACATCAGTGGGTACATGTAGCGCTTTCTAGCGGTACGCGCTCGCCCTACTAGAGTCCACGGGAAATTTATTGGTAGAGAGCCGCCAATGGCCGCTGGGTCTAACAAACTCAATGGTATTATGCAAGAATATAATTATAGAGGTTGTGCATGGTTCCAGATTCCCGCGGCTATGATAATACTGACATAACTGTTTTTATGTTTTTCCTTCTGAGATTCATTATTTTAAACATTTGGATATTTCTTTTAAACTATCCAAAACACCCTTAATGTACTGAGATAGTCACCTGAATGGGAAAGCTGATATCCACCGTAAAGTGGGCATTCACAAGAATGATAACCTTCTTAGAAAACATGGATCTTTTTGACACAAGACGCAACAGTATTCGACGATCGTTCGTTTGGAGATTTTATAGATGGTTGATTTATTTATTATTTTGCTTGAGTGTATTTTGAATAATTCCTTTATATGGCTGGATGTTATTTGACAGAAGACTGCAATAAAACATTACATTCAGCTTCATTTAAATTTGTTTGTATGAAATAAAGCACAGAGTTAATGAAATGAGGTTCTTAACATTGGTCACGCCTCTGCTTTGTTTTTTAATTGAGTCTTCTTCTCAGCAATTAGTGGCAAAATGGTTTATGAGGGAAAATGTTCATTTTATACTTCCATGATAATAGATTATGTCATTTCAAATGCGTTAAACAGGAAATTAATTTAATTGTGGATGTTAAAAATGACGAATGTAGGTATTATGCAAAGTTGAATAATGTGTTTTAATATAAAAAGTTTAATTGTTTTACAAATTAAAACCACTGGCTTCGTAAAAATGTTTCTCATTAAAAACCGATTTAGCAATTTTGTTTGAAGCGAAAACGAGTAGAGACAATCAAATTTGTGAGCCCAGCGAAAATTGGAGGGGTTTAAAGTTCAACTTTGAATTATAAATAAAGACATTTTGAAAATGAATTCCATAATTAGCAACCCGATGATGAATTGTGTTTATTTAACATCATTAATTAATAGTATTCAATGTGTTGGACAATGAATACAAATTTATTTATCTGTATCTGTATTCTGTATCTTTATCTACCTGTCTGTATCTCTGTCTAAATGATACATACGTCTTATCTGTCTGTATGTCTATACAACTATCATCTATCCAAAATGTTGCATTTATCATCAACGGGAAAATGAGGCAAAATAACTTATGTACATTAAAATAGTTATTCGTAATAAAGTACACAATTCATTCAATGGCATATACTGGCTCGTTTACGTTATAAATAATGAATTACTTTTCGAATTGTACCTCTGAAGCGCAACTCGTTACAACACTCGCCGAAGTGTTATGCGTGTTTTAATGAGTGCACATCTAATAGACAAGAATATATTATTATATACAAATTAAGGGTAGTCAGAAACCTTATTTATCAACACTTTTTCGGGATTTGAAAAACGAAACCATTGAATTTTAAATACCTGGTCCTGGGCTTGGATATTAAAATAAGTTTAGCATATATTATTGGCTCCACTAAAAGGGCTCTAACTTACGAGCAGGCATATTTCAATTATGGAATTGACAAAATCGTGTTCTTTCTAGTTTTTAAGCATGCAAGTCCTGGAATTAATGTAGGCAACCCGCGCGCCTTTTGTAGCTTTATATGATTTGTGTAATTCGGGGGAATTTACTTCGAAAAGTGGAACACTTTGCTCAGAATAAGGCAACAATTTCTATTTCTCTTAGTAAAAATTTCTATTCCCAACTTCTATTCGTGCAAGTTAATTTTAGTTCTAAATTCCACAGCTGGCGGAAACGTTTCTTACGATTACTCGCTACTCGATGATTGGCAATTAAAAGTGTTCAATTTGCTAAGTGCTTTGGCAATGCTAACAAAGGGGGGGAAATGATTGCGCGATTTAATCCAGCATTAGGACGAGAATCAAATCACTTCCTTTGCGATGTGTAAAATATGTTGGCGCTGGTAAATCGTATAAATTCCACCGGGTCTGAACCGCCAATGAAACCCTAGATCACATGTCGTTAAGTTAAGCGAGCGGAATGGCGTGGGAGTAAAATATATTAGTTTCAATGTGCTGTAGAATGTAACTTTAAATGCGTAAGAAGTTTGCGCTCACAAAACGTTGAGTTTACCAAGCGGCAAAAGCTGTGGACAAAATATATTCGTTCTTAGCTGTCTGTGGTGTAGAAACGAACAAACAACAAAAGAAAAAAATGTCAAACAAAATTATACGAAAAAACTAACCCCCACATTTTGGAAAGTGTGAGTCAACAAATTAAGCAAGAATTATAGATTTTCTGTGAAAATTATTATGATATCAATATGATTATTATGAATGAGGGTGTCAAGCATTATTGTTCTTCTTAATGTAATACGAACTTATCTTGCTTAATGTATGTCTTTATTAATAATACAGTAAATACATTTATTCAATATGATTGTCACTATGGTAGCATGAAACTGTTATAATTTTATTATTGGGTATTTTTTTTATTTTTTTATATTTGTCCACTTTTCAGATATTACAAGACATGAACCGTCACTTTGAGATGCCATGCGTCATACACACCAAGTATGATATAACATAGGCCGCGAAACAATGAAACAACAAGGAATTGCAATTTTGCTTACACCGGGTTTCAGTAAAGTTTGATTATCCGAATACTGTTTATTAGATAATATTATATACCCTATACTTTTATGCCTCATGATTACTCTTGCGGCGGGGTAGACATTTGTATAACAATAGACGGTTGAGAAGTACGAGAAATGTGAGGAATACGGTCCTCACAAAGTATAATTTTGAACCATTAGGGCATTTCTTTCTTCGATAAATTGATTTACAAGACAAGATAGCGAGTTGGCTTTGATTACGTGAATAATAGTGGTAGGAACTGTTAAGCACCATATATCGACGAGTAGGTTTGCTGGATATATTATGCATACAAACAACACATATTCAGTGTATTAAGCCATTAACATAATAGAAGTGTGAATATAATTAATAATGCCGATGATTGATGAATAATGCAGCACTATAATATGACAGATAATGGAATTCTATTACCAATTCTGTGAACCGTACGTGTGAAATAGGCTGCAGCATGCATGGCAAACTTGGAAGTTAACATAAATAGGAATACGAACAATAATCATGACATTAATTCCCCGTCATAACGCATAAACGTGAAAAACTACCTATACCCATTGGCTAAAGTGGAGTACCTTTGTGTGGTACCTTTGTAGGGAGCCCCCCCCCCCCCCCCCCGCACCAAAGTTTATACATCGATATAGTTCGTCTTGACAAAAAACATTCCTGCAGCTTTCTGCAGCTTTCTGGTCCGTCCGGTTCTTAAATCGTTTGTATATCGCGGATGTTTCATGTTAATAAAGCTTTGCCAAACATTTTCTACATACCTCTTTTTAGCTTAGTAAAGAAGCACTTGGGAAAATGTTGGCAAGCTCCATGCTTGCGTAGGTAGTCATAAAATAGCAGTTAAGTGATATAGAAAAGTGGAGACTCAAAGTTATTGAAAATTGATTTTAGATACCGTGTTGGCAAACGGAACCGCTTTTGTTCAATGTAATTTATTATCACATCGGTTTATTGTATACGCTGAATATACTGCGTGCTTGAAATCAATTAGGGAGGAAAATTAACCAAACCATAAACTTTATGAACAGTAGTACACATAGGTAGAACTCCAAAGTTAATTTCTAGTTTTCTACATAATATTATGCATTGCATTGATATAATTTTGTAGTATGTATCATGCATGTTTCATATTATGTAAGATATCAAAATGCTAAATAAAAGTACTAATTCTTATCATATAGCCCGTTGAGGTGGGCACCCCTCCTCGTGGAGATCGGTGCCCGCAATAAGGGCTTGCCTGCATATCTTTTATCATTTCTTTATTCATCTCATACGGCCTTCATCATCTTTCGTCTTCAACGATTCGCATTATTTTTCTACGTATTTGCCTGCCCTCATTGCGGCCTAAGCGCCCACCAACCCCCCAAACCACCTGACTCCCCAACTAAATTCCCCTTAGTTATGTCGACCCCGGAGATGTTTGATCAATCTGATTCGACATACGCTATTTGACCTAGTTGTTAAATCCATCATTGAACAAAAATATATACTCAAATACTCAACAGCAATTAATTTAAATGTTTGCAGTAAGTGTGAAAACAATAATCTGTCTCATGTAGCCAACCTGTTAACATCAATTGCAGTGAACGTTGGCAGACTTTTGTTTGGAGTGCACGTTTACTTTGTTTGCTCGGGTAAAATGTTTTACCGTGAGACACGTTCAGTTTGTTTCATTTACAAACATAACGTTGGAAAATTAAACGTGAGTTGTGTACGGTGTTTTATCACATCCGTGCACAGTTTGCTTAATTCAAAATTCAGAACAAATGAAAACAAACCGATATTATGAGATAGTGTGTAAGTGTTCATTTAAATGGTAATATAATGTTAGCAAAATACAGCTGGTGCTACAATGAATGTGCATCATGGAATTTGAAATTATTCATTCCATTTAAATTACCTACGTTTAATTACCTGTCGAGTCTTGAAAATTAACGTCTGAATTGCTTTAGTTAAATCATTGTGTGCTAACGCTGCCTTATACCTGACACATGAGTTGTATTAGAAGTAAATAATACATACTTAATACATAGGAATGAGATAAAAACAGTCACACATATTTCCCCCAGCCGTGAATCTAACACGTTGGTAGTTATTATAAATGCAGTTGCACAATGTTGTGAAGTGTTTACTTAATACCAAAAACAAATTAAGCTTAGAACGTAAATAAGCAATCCTGGAGCCACAGTTTTTTTTTTTTTTTTACTGATGTGGTTGTGGATAAACCCAGTACCAGTAATGTTTGTATGAATGCTTGAAGAAAAAAATCTACTAAGTCTACCTTGATAGTGTTCTTGTTATTTACTGCATTGGTGTGATTGTTGTTTGAATTATTTCTGATTAATCAATTAGTAATGAACTTAATTTTTTTGTCTTACATTGATATATTTAAACATTTCGGCGGCAATAGTAGATATAACGGGGTAAGCAAACTGCAAAACACATCGAAAGCACCAGTGCTTTAATCACAGATAACAAATTCACTACGTGTTAATTAGTTATCTGTGCTTTAATGTAGCATGGTACAAACTAGATTCTAACCCATGGTCATAACAACCCTGCATAAGGGTTCGTTAATGTTACAAAAACTTCCCACGGAATCGTTGGATTCGTTTTCATTACTCGAGGCAAAATTGTTCACTTTTTTCTCGGCATAATAGATTGTAACAAAAAAGTGAATTTTATTCCGTAGCCTACGTAAAGTCTGGCGTAAATAAATAAATTAAAACGGTTCTTCGTAGGAACAACAGATTGAAGTTTACGAGAGACCGGGCAAGGCTTCATTACCGATAATGAGGGACTCGAGGTCAGTGATGAAAAGAGAAGGAGACGGGTTTTTGCAGGGAAAGATCGGAGGACGTTAATGCGAGAAGAAGGGAAGAATGGGAGAACGAGGAAATGCGAAAAGAGACGTGATGAATGGCAACCGTGTCACGTAAACCTACACTAGGGGTTACGTAATTGTACGTCTGTGTTTCGTTCGCTTATAGAGTTCATAATGCACCCGATCCTAAGTACCGGCCATATTTCATTGGTTGCTGTAGCTCACAACACAAAGTTATTATTTGCCTACAGCTAGCGCAAGAAGAATTTAACCTAAAGGACATACATCCCCCAAATATTTTAAAAAGAGAAGGTAAAGAGTATATTTTAAAATCTTCTAAATAATATCAATATCATTATATTTATGGGTATTATTATTTTATTCTAAAATTGTATACACAGTTTTGACTCTGACAGTGTAATGTTGTATTTAGGTGCTATATTATCTTCTTCATCTGTTCATACTACATTGTTGTTATTGTATATTTGTATATGTAGTTATAATTAAAGTTTATTTTGTTTATAATTTTTAGTTTACTTATACGTTTAATAAAGAATCAGGTAGAATTAACAAATCGCAGAATGAGTATCAAATCCAGCAGGGAAACGGGTACATTTTTTTTCCAACACACACGGATGGATGGATGGATGGGTGGATGGATGGATGGATGGATGGATGGATGGATGGATGGATGGATGGATGGATGGATGGATGGATGGATGGATGGATGGATGGATGGATGGATGGATGGATGGATGGATGGATGGATGGATGGATGGATGAATGGATGGATGGATGGATGGATGCAGGAGCGTCGGAACGTTTTTTATGTAAGAGGGGACGATTCCAGACTCAATAGATGGTAATGGTAAACAAAACGGCATACAAAAGTTGGTATATAATGTATCAACCATCCACAAATCCACTATTTATCCACTTGCATATAGTTTAATTTGTACTCGCAACGAGGTGGGAGAAGTCCCTGCCGCCAGAGACAAATACCCGTATGCAAAAAAAAATGGCCCTGCATTATGTTTGATGGCCTAAACCGCGTTTTGAGACGTGATCTGTTGTCATGAAAAACAATACAACGGATTTGTTTCTTCCTGGAAATGAATTGTTGACAATTGACACAATCATCCGACGTTGTTTTCGTTGTTCGGTAAAAAGTAGAAATGTTGACTTTTCGTGCACACAGCCAAGGACCACATACATATGATATCTGTTTTCAAATCTAAAATATGCCCCCCCCCCCCCCCCCTATGCTCCCATGGCATGAAAGTTAGGGGGGCAATGTCCTCCTTGCCCCCCTGTTCCGACGCCACTGGATGGATGGATAAAAGGATGGTGAAATATCACTTTAATTAGCCAATGGAAGATGTGTTTTATTTTTATTGCAAACATTATTATCATATTTCCTCTTTTATCTGAAACTGGCTCCAGTTGAAAACATCCGCTCGGGTAAGCGTATTCTCTTATCAGTATATTCTCTCACAATGCCGGTGCGTTACCTGTCACTAATTTGAAAGCTATGCGGCGACCTTTGATGTATCCGAGAGGCTTCTCTACTTTAATGAATACACAGTAAATTAATTTTGCCGTATTCATCTTTAGGCGAAAAATAATTCCGCAATGGAAACTTCCAGTTCAACAAACGTAATGGCTTTTCAAATAAAAAGTATTTACATTAAGATTAAATAATGTAAACAGAATTAGTTTTGTTTTTACAAACGCATTGATAGAAATGTGTAGGCTATTTATTTGGTTTCATCAAAATGGGAAGCATATATAGACAATCGCTTCCACACGTAATTCCAATTTCCTCGTGTTATGACCGTTGAAATAATGTGGTGTGGATACGAAGTTGTTTTGTTTGCGAGATGATAAATAATTACCCTAACCACTTAGTGCTCTTGAATTGAGTTGAGTAAATCACACGGCAGCAAACAAAAGCGCCTTTGCCAGATTTCGCTTTTGGGCCCGGAGACTGTATCGTATCTCTTCGCCTCGTTGCCGCAGTCTGACAACGTTGCTAATGGGTCGAAGGAACAATCGATGTATTATCTCACCCGCAAAGAAAATTATCGAAGAGTTTTGAAACTGATATCGATCAACCGTGTGATCTGGGTCCACAAATGTGACTATAGCTAACGAGCCTAACGCACTTTAACGTATAGTTAGTTATACATATGTTACGAAAATTAACTTTGAGGAAAACTCAAATTATATTTTTTCGCTAAAATTTGCATTCTTGGACTACCAAGCTAAGGTAATTTTTGTATCCTCTTATCGAAATTCAGGCTCTTATTTGAGACAATATATATATATAAATTATGTTTAAACTAATATCTCACTTGTTATAAAAATATGTTTAGTTCACCCACAATACTAACTAGTAAACGCGTAAATGTGTACCGATGATTGTGATTATTGACTATTTTATTGGTAGTTGATGTTGATATTGATTATTGTCACATTTATTGCAATCGTGCAATTATACGATGTGGGGTGATAGAGAAAAACGAAGGATATTTATAAAAACTTGCCTCATGCAGAATCAAACCGCAAGACGGCTAATCCATGACGTCTAAAATGTGGCCCAGCATAAGTTAGTCTCGCGTCATGAATACTGAATAGGAAGATAGGCAAATAAAAAAAAAAAAATGATTAAAAAACTACTCACAGTTTAATCCTATTAACATTCCTCGCTTGCTCAACACATTGTCTGGCCATAAATTCTCTCCGTATTACTTTAGGCATTAAATGTTATAGTAACTTCTCTCTGATCCATCAGTGTGGTTAGTCTAAATCTCATCTCCATAAAGATCCAGATTTTTAGTACATATCCATAGAAGCAAAGTACCCGCTCTTAAATCATATTATCCCAATTAGGTTAAACAAAGTCGAGAAAGTAAAAACTTGGCTCAATTTGGTATTTGTAAGAACAAATAAAACTAAATAATTAATTAAATGCCCGAGTAGATTCTTCAAATTTAATTTGTGTTGGTCTTATAGTTAATTTAAAGTAACAGACATATTATGGTTCTCTATCAATCTCTGTCTTACTTATTTTTTCGATTTGGATTAAACAACCGGTAATTTCTCGTGGTTCCAATATTGGTGGTAGTCTTTCCGACATTGTGTCTCTTCGTATTCGCCTCATGTCTTTACCAGACGAGAAAACCGCTGTCACGCAATCAATCAAACACATTCTCACACGCCACTCTGTTCTCCTGTTCTCCTGCTCACGTAAATGGCTCTTTAGTTTTAGTTTACCCCCCGAAGTACATAAACCAATGGTAGCATAGAAACCTTCTTTACACCGACATTGCTAAAGTCGTCGTACAACATCTTCGGTAATGCTTCCGTCACGGGTGGGTGAGCGGCAGCCAACCAGCGGCCGTGGATAATTAAAATACCTGCTCGGGTTGGCCGAGACCGTAAACACCTCATTGATTGATGACGGAAGCATTACCGAAGTTATTGTATCACGACTAGACGACTAGTGCAGTCATGACGTGTTATTTTCAAGTATCAACATAATTTATGAATAATGTAATGTATATGTTACTTACGTAAATTAATAACAACCAACTATTAGATAGGTAAAAGTGCAGAAGAGTTGTTAGAGTAAGGAATGCTTCATCATACCCTTTCGATTTACTTTTGTTGCACGTTGTACACTCTCCGACAAAATAATATAGATTGAGGACGTTACAGACACTTTCTTTATCAACATGATCGGTATACGCTTATTATGGGTAATTTTTAGCAATGACGAGTATTGACGGCATTCGATGTTCCCTGTTTGTTTGGTTATCGTATTACATATTGATACTTTTAACACTTAGTCCTAGGCGGCGAGGATACAGCTATAGTATTCGCTTCGCTAAACGCACTGGAACGTTAGCGCTTATTATATATCCCATCACTATATCTTAGTTCTAATAAAATACTAAAATTGAATTCATTATAACTAATCCTGATTCAAATGCATATGATCTTCTATTGTTAGGACACAATCAAGATATCAAAAAGACAAGCCTTTTATTCCACCGAAGACATCCTGAGATATGTTGTGCGCTTACTAGTTAACTCACACCGTGTCGGAGTCAACTCCAACTTGCTTAGATAACATTGCAGTGATATTTCAAGTTTCAAAAATATCTTCAACGTAATAACAGGATGCACCAAAGAACGTCCACAGTGAAAGAAGAAATTCACACAAACCACCGCCGTTCCAGCTCGTAAATAAAATCTTATACACTTTCACATTTTCTACTTAGTTTATGGAGGAACAAGAGGGACAAGAATAGGAACGCAAAGCAACAACGCTACTGTATTCATTGCGCCAGGGAAAAAAATTCGGCGCGAAAGATGTGCTGATACGAGTTCTTGTTCTTCATAAAATAAACAAGAGATCATGGAAAGCAAATCTCGGAAAGGTTTAAAGAAAACAGTTGGGCTGTGGGCATTTCCTTTGGTAAATAATTCACTTCCTAAACGCGAGAGGAAAGAAAAATAGGGATTTAATTTCGGCTTTTGTTCCGGAAGAAAATGGGCAGTCGGATGATTTAAACTCGACGTTATATTGGTGTCAATATTTTGGTTGCACGAACGGGATCGATCTTATTTGCAAAACACAATTTAATGTAATATATTCATTTTCATTTCTTGGCCAACAGTCCATCTATTACATAAGTATGGAAGTATTTGGTAACAAGACATAACAACCATTCATAGAAACACAAAGAAAAAATAGACTGATATCTGTGAAGCCAGTTTACATGATCGTTTGCAATAAGATACCTGCATTTGACTTGCATCGATAATATTCCAAAAACAAACAAAAAAACAATTAATACACTTCACAAAACTGATTCCTATTTCCTATTTAATAATAGTTCGAATGAAATGTATATATTAATCCCCCCCCCCTCACCACCACCTCCCAGCTCCCATACGAACACATAAACTCAGGTAAACAAAGAAGTAGATATCTTCCTTGGAAACAGCTCCAGTCTCCCTGTTTGTTGTAAAACAACCCGCGAACTTTGTGTTACATCGTTACCATGAGTTGCATTTCCAAGATAAAATATTACGCTAACATTAATTAAATTCTGCTTTTAAAGTTTGAATAAAGTTGAAGTTACTGATGACGTGTACACTGTACAGCATGCAGCACAAATGTGTACTTGCTCAGCATTTCTAGTTAACTTTGCCGGTCCAAAAAGTAAAATACATATAACGCCAGATTAAATTACACAAAGTTCGTCTTATGTCACATGTCCCGAAAAGTGGCAGTGTTTTACGAGTTTGGCTGGAAGACGAGTGTTCGAATCAAAGCTAGATCCTGGTTGCGTCTCACTATGGACCGTATATCAAAGTATTAATACAATACAATAGCTACAAAAGACATAATTATAACTCGAGACTCATAACTTCCGCAGTTAATTAAAAACATGGATATTTTGCGAACAGTTCTTTCATTGTATGCATGTATTTATTTGTATTTATTGTATTGTATTTGTTATTTGATAAAATAAATACTTGCAATTTTGAATTATTAATCGTAGTTTCCGTCCCGTCAAGAATATGTTTCAACGCGATCCGATCAGTATAGTAGAATGTCCGACAGTGGCGATCAGGGGTAATAGAACCTCCCCGCCCCGCACCTCTCGTATCCAGTATTGTGACTAGATAAATTATTTTTTATCTAGATAAAGATAAAGCTAATGCTCCCAAAATGATCTAGATAAGATAAAAGATAAAGTGTAAAAAAATTATCTAGTTAATAGATAAAAGATTAAAATAATTATCTAGATAATTTTGAAAAGATAAAAGATGATAATGATATTATTGAGTTATTGATATGTGTCTTAAAATCAATATTTACTTATTTTTTCCATATCTATCATTAACAAATTGCCGCCATTTTCAAAAAAGGGGAAAACCAGTAGAAGTATTTTTCATTTTGAAAAATGGTATATTTTATTATTATTTTGTATCTATATTATGGTTAAACATTTTATCTATTTTTTTTATCTAAAAGCTTAAAATTTTAGATAAGATAATCTGTATTTTTATCTAGATAAAAGATAAAGATAACACCAAAAAAATTAGCTTGATAAAGATAATAGATAACAGATTTTATCTAGATACGTTATCTAGATAATTTTATCTAGATAAGTCACAACACTGCTCGTATCTATAAGTCAGGTGACGCAGAGCGCCTCACAGTCAGTCAAGTTCAGATGTTTAAACGTTATTTACAATAACCTTGCTACCCCCCCCCCCCCCCCCCTCCACCTACACAACAACAAATAGCCAAAATATACAAAATTATGTATTCGTTACAAAAGAAAAGGAAGGGTTATTGAATAATTTGATTAACACATGTTTGGGTTTTAATAGCAATAGTCTTGTTTTGTGGATTGTGTGTTATAATTTCATCAGTTCATGATGAGGTGTAATATTGTAACCCATGATTTGTTATTACCTGTTATCTAATTTACTAATGATCTGTAAATATTGCAAAAGGAAAAGAAAATAATAAAAAACTTCCACTGCCGAATATACTAATGACAACTGATCATATTCATTTGCAATTGTTTGTAATTTCCCGTCTATCACGTGTTAGCTAAACACAGACGCACTTGCGGGTTTTCAATGAATCGCCTGAACACCGGATGGTTTTGGTTCGACCGCTAACAAGTGTTTTTAGCCCGCACTCACTTTACGCGAGCGGCGGGAGTTGGCGCTCGGCGTCGAGTGTGAAACTAATTAATTGCGCGGTGACGTTGACGGGGCCATGCATTATGGAGCCACTCTCATAAACACGACGGAAAATAATAATTACGGACGCTGTATGAAACGTTTAATTCATAAATGGACGGCAGCGACGGGCGTTGTTAAGAGGCCTTGCAGCCCTCCCTTATAAAGATGGAATGGAATTTCGCGGTCACCACGAATATTACTAAATTATTATGTAATAAAAAGGGAACCGGCTAAATAAATAGGTTCACGCTAACCCCCAAGTCGGCTCCTCATAATAAGCATGATTTTTGAAATCCGTTAACGTGCCGAACATCATTCCATCGCACTGTGTTTGAAGGAAAAGAGTTCATTTTTTTATTTTTATCATTACATCACAAGGTTTTGCTGAAAACAATAATGTCAATATAAAACAATGTTTTAGATGTTCCATTGAAATGAAGAGGAGAAAAGGAAAAGTTCACAATGAAGACAATCAGAAACAGTGCCTTTCTAATGCATTTGCGAGCGTAGATTTTTGTCGACATTTGTTGTCGAGATTTTCTTGCGGGAAAGTTCGGAATGGATTTTCGAAGAAAGTTTATCACGTGATCATTATCGCAGCTATTATCAAGACGAATTATTCTAAACATGGCTGTTTCATTTTAGAGATTAATTCGCCACTTTTCTTGTCGCAAGTTGGCGGTAATATAACCACAGCAGAACGTGCCTTACACGATCGCAAAGTAGTATTAGTAGTAATCATTTTCGTTTAGCAAGCTTGTTTATATCACATCATAACCAATAATCATGTACACGAAAATATTTAATAAAGATTGACCAATGTATATGTATATTCTCATCCTTGGACATAGCTGAGTCCAATACACTTCTCAAGTTCCTACCATCTAATTGAAACGACCTTGCGTTGGTTACCTGGAACGGTGGGCGTGGCTTATTAAGCTTGTACACTCCTCTCAGCGGATACTACATTTACGAATGTATGAAAGATCGCCAGGATTCTGCTCATTTTCTTTGAGAAGCGCGCGTATCGAAGAGCAGTTGATAACGTCTGAGGTCGGTATGCGAAGATTTACCTTGAATCTAGTAAAGAATAAATGAATTAAGCAATTAATAGCAATGCTTTAAGGTCTAATAACATAAATAACAATTCATAGTTTTTTGTAGTTAATTTTTTTTGTAGTTATTCTGTTATATAGGGTGCACACCAGCTTTATCTGAAGTGCCCTCTTCAGGTGACTAACTTGGTATTTTAGGGTGTTTGAAGTTTGAACAGTTCGGAAGGACTGTCCGAGGGCTAATAGTATGACTCAGTCCCAGCATTCGCCTTAACGACTGAGGAAAACCTCGGAACAAACCTTCAGTCAGGACTGCAGGTGGCCGGAATCGCACTGGCTACCTCCCGAATTAGAGTCTCGCGTCTTCCCACTAAGCCACATCTATAGGTAATAAGTAATAACACACATGCCATGCCATGCAAAGAGTCCTTAATTTATCTTGTCAGATCTGGTTTTGTGTGCAAAATAAACTTAAATTTTAAATTTTTCATGAATATATAGAAATTCAAACTCCAAGTTGTATTGCTAGATA
Source organism: Isoperla grammatica (assembly GCA_945910005.1). Classification (NCBI taxonomy): domain Eukaryota; kingdom Metazoa; phylum Arthropoda; class Insecta; order Plecoptera; family Perlodidae; genus Isoperla; species Isoperla grammatica. The sequence goes on from OX246738.1 coordinate 60,460,411, forward strand.
ATCAATCCTTCGTACAAGAATACGAAAATACAAAGAAGCACATGTGGCAAACTTTTGACTTGTGACGTGTGAGTTTAGATTAGTTTAATTTACGTGTTAGTAGTTTTAGTGTTTAGATGGCTCTTCGCAGCACAAGATTTCCTAAGATTTTAAGGCCTGAATGCATAATTCACACTCAAGCCTTCCTCAACTCAGCCTCTCCTCAGCCTCGCCTATAGCTACCAATAGAGCCGTCCACATGGCAATGCTGTTCGGTGATTGGTGGTTAGGCGAGGCTGAGGAGAGGCTGAGTTGAGGAGGGCTTGAGTCTGGACTATGCATTCGGGCCTGTGTTTTAGCATAATGTTTGCTAGCGTCGACGCCGTTTCTTGTCAAGAGACTTTTTGGCTTTATTTTCTTTTTTACTTATGTGGTTTTGTGGTGACACGAATAAACAATAATTAATAATAATAATAATAATAATAATAACAATAATAATAATAATAATAATAATAATAATTATAATAATAATAATAATAATAATAATAATAATAATAATAATAATAATAATAATAAAAATAATAATAATAATACGGATTATAGAGACAACGTGGTGTTCTGTATAAAATCACTGCACCTCGCCTCATTGTTTCAACGGTAGAATTGTCTCTGATGAGAGAACGAAGCGTCGAGTGGTCGTGGTCGTACACTGGATTCAATCGAGACTCATAGGTTGTGTTGTTGTTGACTTTATTTAGCGTGGATGCTTCAGAGGTGAAATCACTCGGCCACCGTCATGAAGTTTCACTTATTTATTACAACGCTTATATTAACTTGCCTTGTTTGTCTGGACGAAATCTTTACATCGATATTCCACCTACTTCTAGATGTTCGATCAAGCTGAAATTTTTTTACACAGACGTATTCCTGATGACAATACATGAATCAACTGTCATATTTACTAAATTGTCAATTAGTTCATCATAATTAATTAATTAATGTTTTACATGGAAATCGATGAATCTTTGAATCGATATTTCACCTACTTCTAAATGTCCGATCAAGCTGAAATTTTGTACACAGACGTATTTTTAATGACAATACATGAATCAACTGTCATATTTACTAAATTGTCAATTAATTCATCATAATTAATTAATTCATGTTTTATATGGAAATCGATGTTTAACCCACTTTCCAACGTTAAATCGAATTGAAAGTTTTCACACGGACGTATTCCTAATGACAATACACGAATCAATTGTCATATTTACTAAATCGTCAATTAATTTATCATAATTAATTAATTAATGTTTTATATGAAAATCGATGTACAGCCCACTTCCCAACGTCAAATCGAGTTGAAACTTTTTACACAGACGTATTTTTTAATGATTTCACAAGAATCAATTGTCATATTAACTAAATAATCAATTAATTCATCATAATTAATTAATTGATGTTTTATATGGGAATCGATGTTTAACCCACTTTCCAACGTCAAATCAAGTTAAAAAATTTCACACAGACGTATTCTTAATGACAATACACGAATCAATTGTCATATTAACTAAATAATCAATTAATTCATCAAAATTAATTAATTAATGTTTTATATGGGAATCGATGTTTCACCCACTCTCCAACGTCGAATCGAGTTGAAAGTTTTCACACAGACGTATTTTTAATGACAATACACGAATCAATTGTCATATTTACTAAATATTCAATAAATTTGTCATAATTAATTAATGTTTTATATGGGAATCGATGTTTAACCCACTTTCCAACGTTAAATCGAATTGAACGTTTTTACACAGACGTATTTCTAATGACAATACACGAATCAATTGTCATATTTACTAAATCGTAAATTAATTCATCATAATTAATTAATGTTTCATATGAAAATCGATATTTCACCCACTTCCCAACGTCGAATCGAGTTGAAAGTTTTCACACAGACGTATTCTTAATGACAATACATGAATCAATTGTCATATTTACTAAATAATCAATTAAGCCATCATAATTAATTAATTGATGTTTTATATGGGGATCGATAAAACACTCACTTTCGAACGTCGAATTGAGCTGAAAGTTTGCACACAGACGTATTCTTAATGACAATACATGAATCAATTGTCATATTTACTAAATAATCAATTAAATCATCGTAATTAATTAATCAATTGATATTCGATATATATTCGATTGCAAGATTCTTTAAGACTAAAAAGTATAAAATAATATTACATGAAAAAAATACTTTTTTTAAAAAACAACGCTTATATTAAAATGCACTAAAAAGTAAAAAATAAATTTCCCAACAAATTTTTGCCTAACTTGGAAAATAAAAGCGTTGGGCGCTTTCCCTGCATAAACAGCAGAACATTGCTATCTATGTCAATACCGAAAGCGCCCAACGCGCCCAAGCGCCCCCACGTTGAGGAGTAAGACGCGCGTTTTGTTAGTAGAGTAGTTTTTCCGCTCCTATTCCAATAGTCAAAACATATGTACCTTATGAGGGGAGCTTTTATGTTGCTGGCTCTCCGTCTAATCGTAACGTTAATAAATAATGCGTCAATGTACACATTATATTCCTAGCCAGGAATCCCTCAGATCGATTCTAAGTCCATCTCGAGGGCAATAATACCCCAAAAAATGTTTAACCTCCGGCTGGGGCTTTGCCCCAAGCCCCTTACTCCCACGCAAATATTATACTAAGGTATCCCCCCTGTCGCGCCTCGCGTCGACATCTAGCCATATTTAACTCAAATAAATACGCTATCATAAATCAATAGTCTTTAATAGTTCAAAAACTTACATTGCCTGGACCATTCCAACACAAAGCGAGACTAGCAATCAACAATACATAGTTGCTAGGCAACCATCTCATCCATTCACAGTGATCACCGCCACCCAAACCTCACTGACTCCTTGCCAAGGTCAGTTGTATTTGAGGGGCCGTGATCACTGTGAATGGATCATATGCTTGTGGATATGACATACCCCCCAGCGGTGATGCGACCGGGCGGATCACCTCTAAAAAAAACATCAACATCATATTTACAACATACAAACATACATTATTTACATCACATTATCGTATCGTAAAACACACAACTTGTGAACTGGTCTGCGGTAAGTTCCCCTTGTTGTCTTCACATCAACCACTCGAATACATCCGTCCTTTCCTGGATATACTGCCTCGATGACTCCTTTCGGCCAGTTGGCTCGTGGTAGATTACCGTCAGCTATGAACACCGGATCACCAATTTGGATCTCTTGAGTCGAGCCATGCCATTTATTTCGCTTGACCAAAGTGGGAATGTACTCCTTGATCCAACGTTTCCAGAAATGATCTGCAAGTCTTTGACTGATTCTCCATTGTCTTCGGAGTGATAAATCATTGTCATCAAAGATTCCTGGCACAGTTATTCCAGATGAACTTCCCATTAAGAAATGGTTGGGTGTCAAGGCTTCCGGCTCTGTAGCATCGATAGGCACATGTGTAAGAGGTCGACTGTTGACTATGTATTCAGCTTCAACAAAAAGTGTTTGAAGCACCTCCAATCGTGGACATCGAGCGCGTAGCGTTATTGCCAATGCTTTCTTGACACTCTGAATCATTCTCTCCCAACATCCTCCCATGTGAGGGGTAGCTGGAGGAATAAAATGCCACTCAATTCCATTAGTCGCTAAATTGTCTTGAATTGTTTCGTGTTGAGGGCCTTCCAAAGCTGTTTTCAACTCCCGATGAGCACCTCGAAGATTAGTACCATTATCGGAATATAATTTTTGTACTTTTCCTCGCCTTGCGAGAAATCTGCGAATTGCCAATATGGCCGAGTCAGTGGAGAGAGGTTCAGCTATCTCTAAATGTATAGCTCTGACCACCAGACAAGTGAACAAAACACCATACCTATTTTCTCGTCTTCGCCCTATGGTAACTTCCATAGGGCCAAAATAATCAACACCGGTAAAAGTAAATGGTTTATAATATGGCGTTAATCGGACTGTAGGTAAGTCTCCCATTCCTGGAGGCTTTGGTAAAGTTCTTTTAATCCGACATAGATTGCAATGGTTCCATGAACCTCTAATAGCTGCTCTCATATTCGATATCCAGAACTGTTGTCGCATTTCATTAAACACCCTCTCTTGTCCTTGGTGACCAGCCTTCTTGTGAAAATCCATTATTAACAGCTTGGTAAATGGATGTTTTGCATCTAAAATCACTGGATACTTCGTAGCATCAGATATACCCGGTGCACTGCTAATACGACCTCGCATTCGCATAACACCATCTGAATCTAGAAATGGATCGAGTTGAAATAATTTGCTCGATTTGGAGAGTGTATTATTATTATTCAGTGACAGTGCGGTCATTTCTTCTGAATACGAATCCCATTGAACCTTTTGCCACCATTTTTTCTTGGCAATTTCAACTTCGTTGGCGCTAAGACCCGAATTGCCCCTCCTCTTCATTCTTAGACAATTCACATATCGAACTATCCACGCTGTAGTTCGTATTAATCTACAGAAATTCGAGAATCGTGTCACCTCAGGAAGAACTTGACTGCAGCTTGTTACAACATTGACATATTCCTGTTTAATCTCCAATTCATTTTCATTTATTTCATTAATATAAACAGCCTCCTTTTCTTTTGGCCAATCACTTTCTGATTTCTTGAGAAAAGCAGGTCCATTATACCATCGTGCTGACGGATGAAACGCACTTGAAGTTTCCCTAGTTGCTTCGTCAGCAACATTATCCAGTGTAGAAATCCATCGCCACTGTGCCACGTCAGTTGTCTCCAATATTTCACCAATGCGGTGTGACACAAATGTTTTAAAAGTTCTTGCATCTGATCGTATCCAGCAAAGAACTGTTGTAGAATCGGTCCAAAACACAGTACGTTCAATAGCCATCTCAATTTGTAATTCCCCTTGAACCATATGAGCCATTCTCGTTCCCATAACTGCAGCCTGTAACTCCAACCTTGGAATTGATATTGGTTTCAAGGGTGACACTCTAGTTTTTGCTATCACAAATGAAACGTCAAATATACCATCTTTTGTCAGTGTTTGCAAATAACTGACAGCTGCAAAACTCTTTTCAGAGGCATCACAAAATACATGGAGCGTTGTCGATCCAAACCGTCTTGTTGAATAGCATCTTGGGATTTGACACTGTTTCACTTCATTGAGCTCCATTAACCAATTTTTCCACTTCAAATCAAGTTTCTCAGTTAATTCGTCATCCCATCCCAATTGCAATCTCCAAATGTCTTGCAACAGAATTTTACCTTTGATTAAAAAGTGAGCGACAAAGCCAAGCGGGTCATACACCGACATAAGTACACGCAATACTTCACGTTTTGTAGGTCTTTTTAATCCCTGTAATAGATTTGTATCTAACCGATTAAACTGGAGTGTGAAAATGAACTCATCATTGTTGGGCTTCCAATGAAGACCCAAGACTCTTTCAACACTCTCATGTTCACTCGCTTCAAATGTTTTATCGGTGCCTGCTCTCATTTCAGATGGTATACTATTCAATACTTCTTTATTAGAACATATCCAATTTCCTATCTCGAAACCTCCACGCCTGTGCACCTCGATCACATCTTTGACTATCTTAATAGCCTCGTCAACAGTCCATGCACTGCCTAGGTAATCATCTACATAGTGCCTGTCAATAATAGCAACTGCTGCATCAGGAAACTCATTCTTGTGCTGTTTAGCGTTGTTATTTTTCACGTAGTGAGCAGAACACGGGGAACATGTAGCTCCAAATATCATCACATTCATACGATATTCATTTGGTTCCTGAAATCTATCCATTCCCCTCCACAGAAACCTCTGGGCATCTCTGTCTTTTTCTCTAATTACCACTTGATGAAACATCTCGCGAATATCACCCACAAAACCAATTGATCTGGTTCGAAATTTCATTAGTACAGCTACTAATGAATTCAAAAGATCAGGTCCTTTGATTAATTTATCATTTAAACTTACGCCATGACTTTTTGCCGCTGCGTCAAACACAAATCTTATTTTGCCTGGTTTGTTTGGATTCACATGGGCAAAATGAGGCAAATACCTAGTCCATGGTGGAGTCATTTTGGACTCATATTTTGATAACTTGACCGCATATCCCTTTCTCACATAATCCTGTATTTTTTCACAATATAGCTCAGCGAAGACTGGATCCTTATCCATCTTTCTCTCCATAGTTTGAAGTCTTCGAAACGCTGTGACTTTACTTTCTGAAAACATAAGCCGATCTTCTTTCCAGAGAAGTCCAGTTTCATATCGATCTCCTACTTGTTTGGTAGTTTCCTCCAGAATCTTAAATGCTCGCAAATCTTCCCTCGAACGTGGTTTCTCTTCAGTGGTTTTCACTCCAAAGTTCTCAGTTTTGAAGGATTCTTTCACCAACTGATGTAATGCTTCATCACATTCACTTTGATGACACACATGAAAAGTGAATTCATTGTCGATGCGACCATCATTCATTGTTGCATTACCATGAATAATCCATCCCAAAGCGGTCTTTGATAGTATAGGTGTATGTCGTGGTCCCTTAACCATTTCCATAGATGTAATTAATTCACAATTATCTGCACCAATCAATATCATAGGCTTTGCATTCACAAGATTATGAATGTGTACTTGCCTAAGATGTTTCCACTTATTTGTCAATTTATGCACCTTCACTGTCTGTACGGGAAGCTCCAAGTTCCTTACTGTGCGAATGTTCACCATGTTGAACTTCTTGTCGCACAATGTCCCTGTTACTTTCAGATTAACAAGTCGCGACTCTTGATCTAATCTCGTTACAGAATTAGTGAACCTCAATACTACTGGTTGTGTCTGGCCTTCCAAACCCAGTTGATCTGCTATAGACTCATCCAACAATGTGGTGGTGGATCCTTCATCCAACATGGCATAAGTAGAAACCTCTCCACGAGGACCAAACAACCTCACAGGTGTTATCTTAAGATATACTTTATTCAATATTCTAGAATGTAAATGGTTAACTAAAGCTTCTTCAGTTTTCGAAGTTACGGCCTGGACATCTAAATGTAACAATTTATGGTGTGTCTTTACACAACCATTTAAGCCACAAACATGTTTTTTACAGTCATCGTAGTGATGTCCACCTTCTAAGCAGTTGAAACACACACCTGACTTCGATGCCCATCTACGCCTTTTCTTAACATCAGCTTTAGCAAATGAAAAACAATCACACAGTTTATGACCTGTCTTTTTACAGTAAACACAACTGCTATCGACTTGACTTGTCGCAGTTGTATTCAGTATCATTTCATTCCTTCTTTTGTCTTTATAAGAACCATACGACTTCTGCTTAGCTTCTATCTTATCTTTATTAACAGAAGGAATACTGACAAAGCTTGCAGCCTCTGCCTCAATGTCTAGCCATTGAGCAAAATGTCTTAAGGTTCCTGTTTCATCCAGTTTAGCCAGTTCCCTTCCCCACGACAGCTTCAAATAGTCCGGCAACTTTCGCACCAAATCTTGTATTAATTCTGGGTTCGAAAGATATGCCGGACGATCCAAATTTTCCACTGTTGCCGTAAGACTATTTACCAAACTAGCATAGGCAATAAGGTCTTCCATGTTGTTACTTCTGGGAGGAGAAACTTTTCGGACCTTGTCAATTAACACTGAAATAATCAAGTCTGGTCGACCAAATCGCCTCTCTAAAGTAGCCATTATTTTATCTACATTTTTAGGTGAGACCATCATGGCTTGAACCTCCTTTTTTGCGTTGCCATGTAATGCTTTCTGAAGTCTTATTACATTTTCCACATCGGAAAATTGACAACATTCATTAGATTGTTTAAAGCTGGCGCTAAATATTGGCCACTCTTCAGGCTCCCCACTGAATGAAGGTAGGTCTCGGCCAATTGATTGTCTAGCCAAAAATTGTTTATTATTATTTTGCTGACTGTCAGATGCCAGTCCCACATGCCGCAGAACATCAGCAATGTTGTTAAAAGCAGTAGCTAAATCTGATTGTGATTCTTTAATCACAGGGTTATCTTCCATCTGACATCCAACTGATTTAGGTTTATTTTGATTGTCTGACTTACCAAGCCAATCTTCGACACGGACAATACCTCGAGACATGCTTCCATCAGCTTCCAAATCCAACTCCTCGTCGATCTCAGCCATCCTCGCCTTGGCAGCACTCTCAATCATGTTGCGTTCAAGCACAGCAACCTTCTCTGCGCTCTCTGCGTCTCTTCTCATACGCGCAACTTCGTTGTCGATCTTCTGTCGTTCAACTTCAAGGTCTGCTTCGTACCGATGACGAATTCGATCAGTCTCCATTTGCTCCTTTGCGAGACGAAGCATTTCCTGTTGAGCTTCTAGCTCTACCTGAAGCCTACGCCGACGAACCGTACTTGCACTGGATCTACGACTTACAATAGACCCACCGGATCTTATTGAAAGACTGTCAGACACTAGGCCTACACCATGTAACACCTCACTGCTAACATGGCCTGAAGTTACTGCTGAAGTACTTGCTTGGTTACCTTCAATTTGTGTCTGTACACGTTTTTCAGATATCCAAGCATCCCCACATGGATACTTGTCAGCTGGAATACCTCTAGTAGATCGAACAGCCCGATCTGCTAGAGCACTATCCGGTATCTTCTTTTCCATTTTTAAACTAACTACTTAATTTCCATAGAACTTGAAGATCCGGGCCCGGAGGACCATTAATGTCGCGCCTCGCGTCGACATCTAGCCATATTTAACTCAAATAAATACGCTATCATAAATCAATAGTCTTTAATAGTTCAAAAACTTACATTGCCTGGACCATTCCAACACAAAGCGAGACTAGCAATCAACAATACATAGTTGCTAGGCAACCATCTCATCCATTCACAGTGATCACCGCCACCCAAACCTCACTGACTCCTTGCCAAGGTCAGTTGTATTTGAGGGGCCGTGATCACTGTGAATGGATCATATGCTTGTGGATATGACACCCCCTCCCCCACTCCTCTGCCAAGCCGTAAATTCCCACCCTGTGCTCGCCTGCATCATTGGGTTTGATTTGATGAAACCCGCCAATGCCTGCATATTACAACTAAAACCTATTATATCACTAGGAATTGCATAGGGCTTATAAATTTACTGTAAGACTGAATAAGATATTGGCGTAAGCCATGCCATTGCGTTGTACGCCTCCTTTAATGCCTGGTGAAATAATCCTGGGGCATTCTACCAATCGAAATCGAAATTAAATAAACATTTTTTGTTCAAACCAGTTTGACATAGCTGCAGCTACCATCGCTTGGACATCTTTCCCCGTTCTAACCGGTTTGGTCTAAAACAAAATATTTTGATTCCGTCATTTGTTTGATTCAAAGTCAAACCCATATCGAAATAATAGTTTTCGATCGTTTTTTGACGAAGAAGAAAACATTGTGCATTCCATTTCCAGGAGACAAGTGGTCCTCCACCACACCATGTATAATGTATTATGTATATGTATTATATGTATATTACACAAAGGTGATAGATTTCAAATTTATTTTGTTAAAACCTCTAAATGCATTTGAAGTGCGACTTGACTTGACTCTGTTATGCCCAATTTAGACGGTTCAATGTTCCGCTCGATGTTCCTTGAAATCAAGGACAAAAAAGCATCACATAAAGTAGAGTATTGTTGTGTTTTATTATCCATGTATATTTTGATGCTTATTTGTCCTTGAAGTCAAGGAACATTGAACGGAACATTGAACAGTCTAAATGGGACATTAAACAGCCAGTGGCTCACAATAGTTCACCAAGTTTTTAACTACCAGGACCAGCCCAGCATGACGTGTAATACCGAGTACTCGGTATTACACGTCAAAATTGTTGGAAAAAAATAAATAAAAAATGTACATGTACACCATGTAGAGACGTGACGACGTGATTAGTGTTGTGTTATGTACGTGTTAGTTAGAGCACTCGTCAAGCTGTACATGTACACCATGTAGAGACGTGACGACGTGATTAGTGTTGTGTTATGTACATGTACACCATGTAGAGACGTGACGACGTGATTAGTGTTGTGTTATGTACATGTACACCATGTAGAGACGTGACGACGTGATTAGTGTTGTGTTATGTACGTGTTAGTTAGAGCACTCGTCAAGCTGTGCATGTACACCATGTAGAGACGTGACGACGTGATTAGTGTTGTGTTATGTACGTGTTAGTTAGAGCACTCGTCAAGCTGTGCATGTACACCATGTAGAGACGTGACGACGTGATTAGTGTTGTGTTATGTACGTGTTAGTTTGAGCACTCGTCAAGCTGTACATGTACACCATGTAGAGACGTGACGACGTGATTAGTGTTGTGTTATGTACGTGTTAGTTAGAGCACTCGTCAAGCTGTACATGTACACCATGTAGAGACGTGGCGACGTGATTAGTGTTGTGTTATGTACGTGTTAGTTAGAGCACTCGTCAAGCTGTGCGTGTACACCATGTAGAGACGTGACGACGTGATTAGTGTTGTGTTATGTACGTGTACACCATGTAGAGACGTGACGACGTGATTAGTGTTGTGTTATGTACGTGTTAGTTAGAGCACTCGTCAAGCTGTGCATGTACACCATGTAGAGACGTGACGACGTGATTAGTGTTGTGTTATGTACGTGTTAGTTAGAGCACTCGTCAAGCTGTGCATGTACACCATGTAGAGACGTGACGACGTGATAAGTGTTGTGTTATGTACATGTTAGTTAGAGCACTCGTCAAGCTGTGCATGTACACCATGTTGAGACGTGACGACGTGATTAGTGTTGTGTTATGTACGTGTTAGTTAGAGCACTCGTCAAGCTGTGCATGTACACCATGTAGAGACGTGACGACGTGATTAGTGTTGTGTTATGTACGTGTTAGTTAGAGCACTCGTCAAGCTGTGCATGTACACCATGTAGAGACGTGACGACGTGATAAGTGTTGTGTTATGTACGTGTTAGTTAGAGCACTCGTCAAGCTGGTCATGTACACCATGTAGAGACGTGACGACGTGATTAGTGTTGTGTTATGTACATGTACATCATGTAGAGACGTGACGACGTGATTAGTGTTGTGTTATGTACGTGTTAGTTAGAGCACTCGTCAAGCTGTACATGTACATCATGTAGAGACGTGACGACGTGATTAGTATTGTGTTATGTACGTGTTAGTTAGAGCACTCGTCAAGCTGTACATGTACATCATGTAAAGACGTGACGACGTGATTAGTGTTGTGTTATGTACGTGTTAGTTAGAGCACTCGTCAAGCTGTACATGTACATCATGTAGAGACGTGACGACGTGATTAGTGTTGTGTTATGTACATGTACATTATGTAGAGACGTGACGACGTGATTAGTGTTGTGTAATGTACGTGTTAGTTAGAGCACTCGTCAAGCTGTGCATGTACACCATGTTGAGACGTGACGACGTGATTAGTGTTGTGTTATGTACGTGTTAGTTAGAGCACTCGTCAAGCTGTACATGTACACCATGTAGAGACGTGACGACGTGATTAGTGTTGTGTTATGTACGTGTTAGTTAGAGCACTCGTAAAGCTGTGCATGTACACCATGTAGAGACGTGACGACGTGATTTGTGTTTTGTTATGTACGTGTTAGTTAGAGCACTCGTCAAGCTGTGCATGTACACCATGTAGAGACGTGACGACGTGATTAGTGTTGTGTTCAATACGTGTTAGTTAGAGCACTCGTCAAGCTGTGCATGTACACCATGTAGAGACGTGACGACGTGATAAGTGTTGTGTTATGTACGTGTTAGTTAGAGCACTCGTCAAGCTGTACATGTACACCATGTAGAGACGTGACGACGTGATTAGTGTTGTGTTATGTACGTGTTAGTTAGAGCACTCGTCAAGCTGTGCATGTACACCATGTAGAGACGTGACTACGTGATTAGTGTTGTGTTATGTACGTGTTAGTTAGAGCACTCGTCAAGCTGTGCATGTACACCATGTAGAGACGTGACGACGTGATTAGTGTTGTGTTATGTACATGTACACCATGTAGAGACGTGACGACGTGATTAGTGTTGTGTTATGTACGTGTTAGTTAGAGCACTCGTCAAGCTGTGCACGTACATCATGTAGAGACGTGACGACGTGATTAGTGTTGTGTTATGTACATGTACACCATGTAGAGACGTGACGACGTGATTAGTGTTGTGTTATGTACGTGTTAGTTAGAGCACTCGTCAAGCTGTGCATGTACACCATGTAGAGACGTGACGACGTGATTAGTGTTGTGTTATGTACGTGTTAGTTAGAGCACTCGTCAAGCTGTACATGTACACCATGTAGAGACGTGACGACGTGATTAGTGTTGTGTTATGTACGTGTTAGCTAGAGCACTCGTCAAGCTGTGCATGTACACCATGTAGAGACGTGACGACGTGATTAGTGTTGTGTTATGTACATGTACACCATGTAGAGACGTGACGACGTGATTAGTGTTGTGTTATGTACGTGTTAGTTAGAGCACTCGTCAAGCTGTGCATGTACACCATGTAGAGACGTGACGACGTGATAAGTGTTGTGTTATGTAAGTGTTAGTTAGAGCACTCGTCAAGCTGTACATGTACACCATGTAGAGACGTGACGACGTGATAAGTGTTGTGTTATGTACATGTACACCATGTAGAGACGTGACGACGAGATTAGTGTTGTGTTATGTACTTGTTAGTTAAAGCACTCGTCAAGCTGTGCATGTACACCATGTAGAGACGTGACGACGTGATAAGTGTTGTGTTATGTACGTGTTAGTTAGAGCACTCGTCAAGCTGTGCATGTACACCATGTAGAGACGTGACGACGTGATAAGTGTTGTGTTATGTACGTGTTAGTTAGAGCACTCGTCAAGCTGTACATGTACACCATGTAGAGACGTGACGACGTGATTAGTGTTGTGTTATGTACGTGTTAGTTAGAGCACCCGTCAAGCTGTACATGTACACCATGTAGAGACGTGACGACGTGATTAGTGTTGTGTTATGTACGTGTTAGTTAGAGCACTCGTCAAGCTGTACATGTACACCATGTAGAGACGTGACGACGTGATTAGTGTTGTGTTATGTACGTGTTAGTTAGAGCACTCGTCAAGCTGTACATGTACACCATGTAGAGACGTGACGACGTGATAAGTGTTGTGTTATGTACATGTACACCATGTAGAGACGTGACGACGTGATTAGTGTTGTGTTATGTACGTGTTAGTTAGAGCACTCGTCAAGCTGTGCATGTACACCATGTAGAGACGTGACGACGTGATTAGTGTTGTGTTATGTACATGTACACCATGTAGAGACGTGACGACGTGATTAGTGTTGTGTTTTGTACGTGTTAGTTAGAGCACTCGTCAAGCTGTGCATGTACACCATGTAGAGACGTGACGACGTGATTAGTGTTGTGTTATGTACGTGTTAGTTAGAGCACTCGTCAAGCTGTGCATGTACACCATGTAGAGACGTGACGACGTGATAAGTGTTGTGTTATGTACGTGTTAGTTAGAGCACTCGTCAAGCTGTGCATGTACACCATGTAGAGACGTGACGACGTGATTAATGTTGTGTTATGTACGTGTTAGTTAGAGCACTCGTCAAGCTGTGCATGTACACCATGTAGAGACGTGACGACGTGATTAGTGTTGTGTTATGTACGTGTTAGTTAGAGCACTCGTCAAGCTGTGCATGTACACCATGTAGAGACGTGACGACGTGATTAGTGTTGTGTTATGTACGTGTTAGTTAGAGCACTCGTCAAGCTGTGCATGTACACCATGTAGAGACGTGACGACGTGATCAGTGTTGTGTTATGTACGTGTTAGTTAGAGCACTCGTCAAGCTGTGCATGTACACCATGTAGAGACGTGACGACGTGATAAGTGTTGTGTTATGTACGTGTTAGTTAGAGCACTCGTCAAGCTGTACATGTACACCATGTAGAGACGTGACGACGTGATTAGTGTTGTGTTATGTACGTGTTAGTTAGAGCACTCGTCAAGCTGTGCATGTACACCATGTAGAGACGTGACGACGTGATTAGTGTTGTGTTATGTACGTGTTAGTTAGAGCACTCGTCAAGCTGTGCATGTACACCATGTAGAGACGTGACGACGTGATTAGTGTTGTGTTTGTACATGTACACCATGTAGAGACGTGACGACGTGATTAGTGTTGTGTTATGTACGTGTTAGTTAGAGCACTCGTCAAGCTGTGCATGTACACCATGTAGAGACGTGACGACGTGATTAGTGTTGTGTTATGTACATGTACACCATGTAGAGACGTGACGACGTGATTAGTGTTGTGTGTTGTACGTGTTAGTTAGAGCACTCGTCAAGCTGTGCATGTACACCATGTAGAGACGTGACGACGTGATTAGTGTTGTGTTATGTACGTGTTAGTTAGGCTAGAGCACTCGTCAAGCTGTGCATGTACACCATGTAGAGACGTGACGACGTGATTAGTGTTGTGTTATGTACGTGTTAGTTAGAGCACTCGTCAAGCTGTGCATGTACACCATGTAGAGACGTGACGACGTGATTAGTGTTGTGTTATGTACGTGTTAGTTAGAGCACTCGTCAAGCTGTGCATGTACACCATGTAGAGACGTGACGACGCGATTAGTGTTGTGTTGTGTACGTGTTAGTTAGAGCACTCGTCAAGCTGTACATGTACACCATGTAGAGACGTGACGACGTGATTAGTGTTGTGTTATGTACGTGTTAGTTAGAGCACTCGTCAAGCTGTGCATGTACACCATGTAGAGACGTGACGACGTGATAAGTGTTGTGTTATGTACGTGTTAGTTAGAGCACTCGTCAAGCTGTGCATGTACACCATGTAGAGACGTGACGACGTGATAAGTGTTGTGTTATGTACGTGTTAGTTAGAGCACTCGTCAAGCTGTGCATGTACACCATGTAGAGACGTGACGACGTGATTAGTGTTGTGTTATGTACATGTACACCATGTAGAGACGTGACGACGTGATTAGTGTTGTGTTATGTACGTGTTAGTTAGAGCACTCGTCAAGCTGTGCATGTACACCATGTAGAGACGTGACGACGTGATAAGTGTTGTGTTTTGTACGTGTTAGTTAGAGCACTCGTCAAGCTGTGCATGTACACCATGTAGAGACGTGACGACGTGATTAGTGTTGTGTTATGTACATGTTAGTTAGAGCACTCGTCAGGCTGTACATGTACACCATGTAGAGACGTGACGACGTGATTAGTGTTGTGTTATGTACGTGTTAGTTAGAGCACTCGTCAAGCTGTGCATGTACATCATGTAGAGACGTGACGACGTGATAAGTGTTGTGTTATGTACGTGTTAGTTAGAGCACTCGTCAAGCTGTGCATGTACACCATGTAGAGACGTGACGACGTGATTAGTGTTGTGTTATGTACGTGTTAGTTAGAGCACTCGTCAAGCTGTGCATGTACACCATGTAGAGACGTGACGATGTGATTAGTGTTGTGTTATGTACGTGTTAGTTAGAGCACTCGTCAAGCTGTGCATGTACACCATGTAGAGACGTGACGACGTGATTAGTGTTGTGTTATGTACGTGTTAGTTAGAGCACTCGTCAAGCTGGTCATGTACACCATGTAGAGACGTGACGACGTGATTAGTGTTGTGTTATGTACGTGTTAGTTAGAGCACTCGTCAAGCTGTGCATGTACACCATGTAGAGACGTGACGACGTGATAAGTGTTGTGTTATGTACGTGTTAGTTAGAGCACTCGTCAAGCTGTGCATGTACACCATGTAGAGACGTGACGACGTGATAAGTGTTGTGTTATGTACGTGTTAGTTAGAGCACTCGTCAAGCTGTGCATGTACACCATGTAGAGACGTGACGACGTGATAAGTGTTGTGTTATGTACGTGTTAGTTAGAGCACTCGTCAAGCTGGTCATGTACACCATGTAGAGACGTGACGACGTGATTAGTGTTGTGTTATGTACATGTACATCATGTAGAGACGTGACGACGTGATTAGTGTTGTGTTATGTACGTGTTAGTTAGAGCACTCGTCAAGCTGTACATGTACATCATGTAGAGACGTGACGACGTGATTAGTATTGTGTTATGTACGTGTTAGTTAGAGCACTCGTCAAGCTGTACATGTACATCATGTAAAGACGTGACGACGTGATTAGTGTTGTGTTATGTACGTGTTAGTTAGAGCACTCGTCAAGCTGTACATGTACATCATGTAGAGACGTGACGACGTGATTAGTGTTGTGTTATGTACATGTACATTATGTAGAGACGTGACGACGTGATTAGTGTTGTGTAATGTACGTGTTAGTTAGAGCACTCGTCAAGCTGTGCATGTACACCATGTTGAGACGTGACGACGTGATTAGTGTTGTGTTATGTACGTGTTAGTTAGAGCACTCGTCAAGCTGTGCATGTACACCATGTAGAGACGTGACGACGTGATTTGTGTTTTGTTATGTACGTGTTAGTTAGAGCACTCGTCAAGCTGTGCATGTACACCATGTAGAGACGTGACGACGTGATTAGTGTTGTGTTATGTACGTGTTAGTTAGAGCACTCGTCAAGCTGTGCATGTACACCATGTAGAGACGTGACGACGTGATTAGAGTTGTGTTATGTACGTGTTAGTTAGAGCACTCGTCAAGCTGTGCATGTACACCATGTAGAGACGTGACGACGTGATAAGTGTTGTGTTATGTACGTGTTAGTTAGAGCACTCGTCAAGCTGTGCATGTACACCATGTAGAGACGTGACGACGTGATAAGTGTTGTGTTATGTACGTGTTAGTTAGAGCACTCGTCAAGCTGGTCATGTACACCATGTAGAGACGTGACGACGTGATTAGTGTTGTGTTATGTACATGTACATCATGTAGAGACGTGACGACGTGATTAGTGTGGTGTTATGTACGTGTTAGTTAGAGCACTCGTCAAGCTGTACATGTACATCATGTAGAGACGTGACGACGTGATTAGTATTGTGTTATGTACGTGTTAGTTAGAGCACTCGTCAAGCTGTACATGTACATCATGTAAAGACGTGACGACGTGATTAGTGTTGTGTTATGTACGTGTTAGTTAGAGCACTCGTCAAGCTGTACATGTACATCATGTAGAGACGTGACGACGTGATTAGTGTTGTGTTATGTACATGTACATTATGAAGAGACGTGACGACGTGATTAGTGTTGTGTAATGTACGTGTTAGTTAGAGCACTCGTCAAGCTGTGCATGTACACCATGTAGAGACGTGACGACGTGATTAGTGTTGTGTTATGTACGTGTTAGTTAGAGCACTCGTCAAGCTGTGCATGTACACCATGTAGAGACGTGACGACGTGATAAGTGTTGTGTTATGTACGTGTTAGTTAGAGCACTCGTCAAGCTGTACATGTACACCATGTAGAGACGTGACGACGTGATTAGTGTTGTGTTATGTACGTGTTAGTTAGAGCACTCGTCAAGCTGTACATGTACACCATGTAGAGACGTGACGACGTGATTAGTGTTGTGTTATGTACGTGTTAGTTAGAGCACTCGTCAAGCTGTGCATGTACATCATGTAGAGACGTGACGACGTGATTAGTGTTGTGTTATGTACGTGTTAGTTAGAGCACTCGTCAAGCTGTGCATGTACACCATGTAGAGACGTGACGACGTGATTAGTGTTGTGTTATGTACGTGTTAGTTAGAGCACTCGTCAAGCTGTGCATGTACACCATGTAGAGACGTGACGACGTGATTAGTGTTGTGTTCAATACGTGTTAGTTAGAGCACTCGTCAAGCTGTGCATGTACACCATGTAGAGACGTGACGACGTGATAAGTGTTGTGTTATGTACGTGTTAGTTAGAGCACTCGTCAAGCTGTACATGTACACCATGTAGAGACGTGACGACGTGATTAGTGTTGTGTTATGTACGTGTTAGTTAGAGCACTCGTCAAGCTGTGCATGTACACCATGTAGAGACGTGACTACGTGATTAGTGTTGTGTTATGTACGTGTTAGTTAGAGCACTCGTCAAGCTGTGCATGTACACCATGTAGAGACGTGACGACGTGATAAGTGTTGTGTTATGTACGTGTTAGTTAGAGCACTCGTCAAGCTGTGCATGTACACCATGTAGAGACGTGACGACGTGATTAGTGTTGTGTTATGTACATGTACACCATGTAGAGACGTGACGACGTGATTAGTGTTGTGTTATGTACGTGTTAGTTAGAGCACTCGTCAAGCTGTGCATGTACACCATGTAGAGACGTGACGACGTGATAAGTGTTGTGTTTTGTACGTGTTAGTTAGAGCACTCGTCAAGCTGTGCATGTACACCATGTAGAGACGTGACGACGTGATTAGTGTTGTGTTATGTACATGTTAGTTAGAGCACTCGTCAAGCTGTACATGTACACCATGTAGAGACGTGACGACGTGATTAGTGTTGTGTTATGTACGTGTTAGTTAGAGCACTCGTCAAGCTGTGCATGTACATCATGTAGAGACGTGACGACGTGATTAGTGTTGTGTTATGTACGTGTTAGTTAGAGCACTCGTCAAGCTGTGCATGTACACCATGTAGAGACGTGACGACGTGATTAGTGTTGTGTTATGTACGTGTTAGTTAGAGCACTCGTCAAGCTGGTCATGTACACCATGTAGAGACGTGACGACGTGATTAGTGTTGTGTTATGTACATGTACATCATGTAGAGACGTGACGACGTGATTAGTGTTGTGTTATGTACGTGTTAGTTAGAGCACTCGTCAAGCTGTACATGTACATCATGTAGAGACGTGACGACGTGATTAGTATTGTGTTATGTACGTGTTAGTTAGAGCACTCGTCAAGCTGTACATGTACATCATGTAAAGACGTGACGACGTGATTAGTGTTGTGTTATGTACGTGTTAGTTAGAGCACTCGTCAAGCTGTACATGTACATCATGTAGAGACGTGACGACGTGATTAGTGTTGTGTTATGTACATGTACATTATGTAGAGACGTGACGACGTGATTAGTGTTGTGTAATGTACGTGTTAGTTAGAGCACTCGTCAAGCTGTGCATGTACACCATGTAGAGACGTGACGACGTGATTAGTGTTGTGTTATGTACGTGTTAGTTAGAGCACTCGTCAAGCTGTGCATGTACACCATGTAGAGACGTGACGACGTGATTTGTGTTTTGTTATGTACGTGTTAGTTAGAGCACTCGTCAAGCTGTGCATGTACACCATGTAGAGACGTGACGACGTGATTAGTGTTGTGTTATGTACGTGTTAGTTAGAGCACTCGTCAAGCTGTGCATGTACACCATGTAGAGACGTGACGACGTGATTAGTGTTGTGTTATGTACGTGTTAGTTAGAGCACTCGTCAAGCTGTGCATGTACACCATGTAGAGACGTGACGACGTGATTAGAGTTGTGTTATGTACGTGTTAGTTAGAGCACTCGTCAAGCTGTGCATGTACACCATGTAGAGACGTGACGACGTGATAAGTGTTGTGTTATGTACGTGTTAGTTAGAGCACTCGTCAAGCTGTGCATGTACACCATGTAGAGACGTGACGACGTGATAAGTGTTGTGTTATGTACGTGTTAGTTAGAGCACTCGTCAAGCTGGTCATGTACACCATGTAGAGACGTGACGACGTGATTAGTGTTGTGTTATGTACATGTACATCATGTAGAGACGTGACGACGTGATTAGTGTTGTGTTATGTACGTGTTAGTTAGAGCACTCGTCAAGCTGTGCATGTACACCATGTAGAGACGTGACGACGTGATTAGTGTTGTGTTATGTACGTGTTAGTTAGAGCACTCGTCAAGCTGTGCATGTACACCATGTAGAGACGTGACGACGCGATTAGTGTTGTGTTGTGTACGTGTTAGTTAGAGCACTCGTCAAGCTGTACATGTACACCATGTAGAGACGTGACGACGTGATTAGTGTTGTGTTATGTACGTGTTAGTTAGAGCACTCGTCAAGCTGTACATGTACATCATGTAGAGACGTGACGACGTGATTAGTATTGTGTTATGTACGTGTTAGTTAGAGCACTCGTCAAGCTGTACATGTACATCATGTAAAGACGTGACGACGTGATTAGTGTTGTGTTATGTACGTGTTAGTTAGAGCACTCGTCAAGCTGTACATGTACATCATGTAGAGACGTGACGACGTGATTAGTGTTGTGTTATGTACATGTACATTATGTAGAGACGTGACGACGTGATTAGTGTTGTGTAATGTACGTGTTAGTTAGAGCACTCGTCAAGCTGTGCATGTACACCATGTAGAGACGTGACGACGTGATTAGTGTTGTGTTATGTACGTGTTAGTTAGAGCACTCGTCAAGCTGTGCATGTACACCATGTAGAGACGTGACGACGTGATTTGTGTTTTGTTATGTACGTGTTAGTTAGAGCACTCGTCAAGCTGTGCATGTACACCATGTAGAGACGTGACGACGTGATAAGTGTTGTGTTATGTACGTGTTAGTTAGAGCACTCGTCAAGCTGGTCATGTACACCATGTAGAGACGTGACGACGTGATTAGTGTTGTGTTATGTACATGTACATCATGTAGAGACGTGACGACGTGATTAGTGTTGTGTTATGTACGTGTTAGTTAGAGCACTCGTCAAGCTGTGCATGTACACCATGTAGAGACGTGACGACGCGATTAGTGTTGTGTTGTGTACGTGTTAGTTAGAGCACTCGTCAAGCTGTACATGTACACCATGTAGAGACGTGACGACGTGATTAGTGTTGTGTTATGTACGTGTTAGTTAGAGCACTCGTCAAGCTGTGCATGTACACCATGTAGAGACGTGACGACGTGATAAGTGCTGTGTTATGTACGTGTTAGTTAGAGCACTCGTCAAGCTGTGCATGTACACCATGTAGAGACGTGACGACGTGATAAGTGTTGTGTTATGTACGTGTTAGTTAGAGCACTCGTCAAGCTGTGCATGTACACCATGTAGAGACGTGACGACGTGATTAGTGTTGTGTTATGTACATGTACACCATGTAGAGACGTGACGACGTGATTAGTGTTGTGTTATGTACGTGTTAGTTAGAGCACTCGTCAAGCTGTGCATGTACATCATGTAAAGACGTGACGACGTGATTAGTGTTGTGTTATGTACGTGTTAGTTAGAGCACTCGTCAAGCTGTGCATGTACACCATGTAGAGACGTGACGACGTGATAAGTGTTGTGTTATGTACGTGTTAGTTAGAGCACTCGTCAAGCTGGTCATGTACACCATGTAGAGACGTGACGACGTGATTAGTGTTGTGTTATGTACATGTACATCATGTAGAGACGTGACGACGTGATTAGTGTTGTGTTATGTACGTGTTAGTTAGAGCACTCGTCAAGCTGTACATGTACATCATGTAGAGACGTGACGACGTGATTAGTATTGTGTTATGTACGTGTTAGTTAGAGCACTCGTCAAGCTGTACATGTACATCATGTAAAGACGTGACGACGTGATTAGTGTTGTGTTATGTACGTGTTAGTTAGAGCACTCGTCAAGCTGTACATGTACATCATGTAGAGACGTGACGACGTGATTAGTGTTGTGTTATGTACATGTACATTATGTAGAGACGTGACGACGTGATTAGTGTTGTGTAATGTACGTGTTAGTTAGAGCACTCGTCAAGCTGTGCATGTACACCATGTTGAGACGTGACGACGTGATTAGTGTTGTGTTATGTACGTGTTAGTTAGAGCACTCGTCAAGCTGTGCATGTACACCATGTAGAGACGTGACGACGTGATTAGTGTTGTGTTATGTACGTGTTAGTTAGAGCACTCGTCAAGCTGTGCATGTACACCCATGTTGAGACGTGACGACGTGATTAGTGTTGTGTTATGTACATGTACACCATGTAGAGACGTGACGACGTGATTAGTGTTGTGTAATGTACGTGTTAGTTAGAGCACTCGTCAAGCTGTACATGTACATCATGTAGAGACGTGACGACGTGATTAGTGTTTTGTTATGTACGTGTTAGTAAGAGCACTCGTCAAGCTGTGCATGTACACCATGTAGAGACGTGACGACGTGATAAGTGTTGTGTTATGTACGTGTTAGTTAGAGCACTCGTCAAGCTGTACATGTACACCATGTAGAGACGTGACGACGTGATAAGTGTTGTGTTATGTACGTGTTAGTAAGAGCACTCGTCAAGCTGTGCATGTACACCATGTAGAGACGTGACGACGTGATTAGTGTTGTGTTATGTACGTGTTAGTTAGAGCACTCGTCAAGCTGTGCATGTACATCATGTAGAGACGTGACGACGTGATTAGTGTTGTGTTATGTACATGTACACCATGTAGAGACGTGACGACGTGATTAGTGTTGTGTTATGTACGTGTTAGTTAGAGCACTCGTCAAGCTGTGCATGTACACCATGTAGAGACGTGACGACGTGATTAGTGTTGTGTAATGTACGTGTTAGTTAGAGCACTCGTCAAGCTGTGCATGTACACCATGTAGAGACGTGACGACGTGATTAGTGTTGTGTATGTACGTGTTAGTTAGAGCACTCGTCAAGCTGTGCATGTACACCATGTAGAGACGTGACGACGTGATTAGAGTTGTGTTATGTACGTGTTAGTTAGAGCACTCGTCAAGCTGTGCATGTACACCATGTAGAGACGTGACGACGTGATTAGAGTTGTGTTATGTACGTGTTAGTAAGAGCACTCGTCAAGCTGTGCATGTACACCATGTAGAGACGTGACGACGTGATTAGTGTTGTGTTATGTACGTGTTAGTAAGAGCACTCGTCAAGCTGTGCATGTACACCATGTAGAGACGTGACGACGTGATTAGTGTTGTGTTATGTACGTGTTAGTAAGAGCACTCGTCAAGCTGTGCATGTACACCATGTAGAGACGTGACGACGTGATTAGTGTTGTGTTATGTACGTGTTAGTTAGAGCACTCGTCAAGCTGTACATGTACACCATGTAGAGACGTGACGACGTGATTAGTGTTGTGTTATGTACGTGTTAGTTAGAGCACTCGTCAAGCTGTGCATGTACACCATGTAGAGACGTGACGACGTGATAAGTGTTGTGTTATGTACGTGTTAGTTAGAGCACTCGTCAAGCTGTGCATGTACACCATGTAGAGACGTGACGACGTGATTAGTGTTGTGTTATGTACGTGTTAGTTAGAGCACTCGTCAAGCTGTACATGTACATCATGTAGAGACGTGACGACGTGATTAGTGTTGTGTTATGTACGTGTTAGTTAGAGCACTCGTCAAGCTGTGCATGTACACCATGTAGAGACGTGACGACGTGATTATAGTGTTGTGTTATGTACGTGTTAGTTAGAGCACTCGTCAAGCTGTGCATGTACACCATGTAGAGACGTGACGACGTGATTAGTGTTGTGTTATGTACGTGTTAGTTAGAGCACTCGTCAAGCTGTGCATGTACACCATGTAGAGACGTGACGACGTGATTAGTGTTGTGTTATGTACGTGTTAGTTAGAGCACTCGTCAAGCTGGTCATGTACACCATGTAGAGACGTGACGACGTGATTAGTGTTGTGTTATGTACATGTACATCATGTAGAGACGTGACGACGTGATTAGTGTTGTGTTATGTACGTGTTAGTTAGAGCACTCGTCAAGCTGTACATGTACATCATGTAGAGACGTGACGACGTGATTAGTATTGTGTTATGTACGTGTTAGTTAGAGCACTCGTCAAGCTGTACATGTACATCATGTAAAGACGTGACGACGTGATTAGTGTTGTGTTATGTACGTGTTAGTTAGAGCACTCGTCAAGCTGTACATGTACATCATGTAGAGACGTGACGACGTGATTAGTGTTGTGTTATGTACATGTACATTATGTAGAGACGTGACGACGTGATTAGTGTTGTGTAATGTACGTGTTAGTTAGAGCACTCGTCAAGCTGTGCATGTACACCATGTTGAGACGTGACGACGTGATTAGTGTTGTGTTATGTACGTGTTAGTTAGAGCACTCGTCAAGCTGTGCATGTACACCATGTAGAGACGTGACGACGTGATTTGTGTTTTGTTATGTACGTGTTAGTTAGAGCACTCGTCAAGCTGTGCATGTACACCATGTAGAGACGTGACGACGTGATTAGTGTTGTGTTATGTACGTGTTAGTTAGAGCACTCGTCAAGCTGTGCATGTACACCATGTAGAGACGTGACGACGTGATTAGAGTTGTGTTATGTACGTGTTAGTTAGAGCACTCGTCAAGCTGTGCATGTACACCATGTAGAGACGTGACGACGTGATAAGTGTTGTGTTATGTACGTGTTAGTTAGAGCACTCGTCAAGCTGTGCATGTACACCATGTAGAGACGTGACGACGTGATAAGTGTTGTGTTATGTACGTGTTAGTTAGAGCACTCGTCAAGCTGTGCATGTACACCATGTAGAGACGTGACGACGTGATTAGTGTTGTGTTATGTACGTGTTAGTTAGAGCACTCGTCAAGCTGTGCATGTACACCATGTAGAGACGTGACGACGTGATTAGTGTTGTGTTATGTACGTGTTAGTTAGAGCACTCGTCAAGCTGTGCATGTACACCATGTAGAGACGTGACGACGTGATTAGTGTTGTGTTATGCACGTGTTAGTTAGAGCACTCGTCAAGCTGTGCATGTACACCATGTAGAGACGTGACGACGTGATTAGTGTTGTGTTATGTACGTGTTAGTTAGAGCACTCGTCAAGCTGTGCATGTACACCATGTAGAGACGTGACGACGTGATTAGTGTTGTGTTATGTACGTGTTAGTTAGAGCACTCGTCAAGCTGTGCATGTACACCATGTAGAGACGTGACGACGTGATTAGTGTTGTGTTATGTACGTGTTAGTTAGAGCACTCGTCAAGCTGTGCATGTACACCATGTAGAGACGTGACGACGTGATTAGTGTTGTGTTATGTACGTGTTAGTTAGAGCACTCGTCAAGCTGTACATGTACACCATGTAGAGACGTGACGACGTGATAAGTGTTGTGTTATGTACGTGTTAGTTAGAGCACTCGTCAACCTGTGCATGTACACCATGTAGAGACGTGACGACGTGATTAGTGTTGTGTTATGTACGTGTTAGTTAGAGCACTCGTCAAGCTGTGCATGTACACCATGTAGAGACGTGACGACGTGATTAGTGTTGTGTTATGTACGTGTTAGTTAGAGCACTCGTCAAGCTGTGCATGTACACCATGTAGAGACGTGACGACGTGATTAGTGTTGTGTTATGTACGTGTTAGTTAGAGCACTCGTCAAGCTGTGCATGTACACCATGTAGAGACGTGACGACGTGATAAGTGTTGTGTTATGTACGTGTTAGTTAGAGCACTCGTCAAGCTGTGCATGTACACCATGTAGAGACGTGACGACGTGATTAGTGTTGTGTTATGTACGTGTTAGTTAGGCTAGAGCACTCGTCAAGCTGTGCATGTACACCATGTAGAGACGTGACGACGTGATTAGTGTTGTGTAATGTACGTGTTAGTTAGAGCACTCGTCAAGCTGTGCATGTACACCATGTAGAGACGTGACGACGTGATAAGTGTTGTGTTATGTACGTGTTAGTTAGAGCACTCGTCAAGCTGTGCATGTACACCATGTAGAGACGTGACGACGTGATTAGTGTTGTGTTATGTACGTGTTAGTTAGAGCACTCGTCAAGCTGTGCATGTACACCATGTAGAGACGTGACGACGTGATAAGTGTTGTGTTATGTACGTGTTAGTTAGAGCACTCGTCAAGCTGTGCATGTACACCATGTAGAGACGTGACGACGTGATTAGTGTTGTGTTATGTACATGTACACCATGTAGAGACGTGACGACGTGATTAGTGTTGTGTTATGTACGTGTTAGTTAGAGCACTCGTCAAGCTGTACATGTACACCATGTAGAGACGTGACGACGTGATTAGTGTTGTGTTATGTACGTGTTAGTTAGAGCACTCGTCAAGCTGTGCATGTACACCATGTAGAGACGTGACGACGTGATTAGTGTTGTGTTATGTACGTGTTAGTTAGAGCACTCGTCAAGCTGTGCATGTACACCATGTAGAGACGTGACGACGTGATTAGTGTTGTGTTATGTACGTGTTAGTTAGAGCACTCGTCAAGCTGTGCATGTACACCATGTAGAGACGTGACGACGTGATTAGTGTTGTGTTATGCACGTGTTAGTTAGAGCACTCGTCAAGCTGTACATGTACACCATGTAGAGACGTGACGACGTGATTAGTGTTGTGTTATGTACGTGTTAGTTAGAGCACTCGTCAAGCTGTGCATGGCTACTTCTCGCCAAGGACATCGATAATTGACTTATTGATTACACACAAAAAATACCAACGAACAGCACGAGTAGAATAACAACAAACAGTGAGGGGACTCGGTTGCTCAACCAATGTACAAGACACGTGGGGGGTGGGGTAACTCCGAGATGACTTCATACATTCGTACATTTGTTGTTACCAAAATATCTTTTCAGATAGGATAGGCATAACATGTACCTAAACATATTTTGAGTTGATAGTAAATGAGTCTGTATGTGTTGGAAACGCCGAGAGTCCAACGCAATCAAGTCACATTTGAATAATATGCAGTAGGCATAATGTTATAGCATTACATTAATAATTTCAAATTTTGAAATATAGTTGGGGCCTATCTGCTTTATAGCTGGTGTTAATATATTAATGTCCAATATCATCATCGTCGCAATCAAATTTTTACAAAAAAGAAACAGTAAATAAATAAAAATGTATGTTTATTGTCTACCCACTTATCTTATTCCAAGAACTGATTTTCAGTAGGGAACATAATACCATTTACTATGTGGTTTCGTTACCACGAGGTGCAAATGTTTGTCTCCTTACCCCATATTCCAACGCCACTGGGCAATGCCAATATATGAACAACCTAACATACCATAATAAAACATAGCTTACAACTAACTTTAAGACTTAATTGTAGTGACTTTTGATAACCTTAACACGTAACCGTTGTTTTAAGTCCATCTATACAAAAGCGTTTAGGTCTGGTATTATCGTTATTAACGGTAAACACTCAAACTATACATTGAGCGATGCGAGAATGTATACTCGACAACTGTATCATATGACGTAGGGGGATGTTTGGAGGAAAGGCACAAGTAGGACGTAAAGGGGAGAAAATGGGAGGACGTAGACTACCTTTCGGATGGCTTCTTTACCTCGACCTGTCCGCAGTGTTGAATTCCGCTATGATCCCGGGGTGGGGGGGGGGGGGGCAAAGCCCCCTCGGGAATTGTCACTCGCCCCCCCCCCCCCCCCCCCCCCGGGAATAAATTAGCTACAAGCTTTGTATATTACTCAATTTTGAAATGGTACGGAAATATTGCTTTGAAGGTTTAATAAGAAAATAAAGTTTTCTGTGTGTCACAAAAGTACGTGGCAAGAGATGCTGAAACAATCAGAAAAAAGCAGAGAAGGGCCGGGCTTATCTAAACTCCGTCTCAAATTCAACTGGACTTCAAGTGGCCAGCTATGAACAAACATGTCAACATGGAATATTTACACTTTCACATTTGTTAAACATATATTTTTTCGTAAATAGTATTTTTAATAATATTTTTGTATCAGAACACTTGACAGTTTATTAGTAAAATAATATTACATAAAAAAAATACTTTTTTTAAAAAACAACGCTTATATTAAAATGCACTAAAAAGTAAAAAATAAATTTTCGCCCAACAAATTTTTGCCTAACTCGGAAAATAAAAGCGTTGGGCGCTTTCCCTGCATAAACAGCAGAATATTGCTATCTATGTCAATACCGAAAGCGCCCAACGCTTTTATTTTCCGAGTTAGGCAAAAATTTGTTGGGCGAAAATTTATTTTTTTACTTTTTAGTGCATTTTAATATAAGCGTTGTTTTTTAAAAAAAGTATTTTTTTTATGTAATATTATTTTATACTTTTTAGTCTTAAAGAATCTTGCAATCGAATATATGCTCACTGGACGTGTCCGAATTTAGAAGACTGCATACTTGTGTACTTGTACTTGTTAACTTCACTCGCAAACTAGCGTGCTCGCATTGCAAACTTGAATTTCGGACAGTTCCGTTTATGCCCGATCCAGCGATCGGCCAATAATGCTTATGAAAAGTGGGGTTATGTGGCTATGGGAGAATTATATTATATTATATTATATTATATTATATTATATTATATTATATTATATTATATTATATTATATTATATTATATTATATTATATTATATTATATTATATTATATTATATTATATTATATTATATTATATTATATTATATTATATTATATTATATTATATTATATTATATTATATTATATTATATTATATTATATTATATTATATTATATTATATTATATTATATTATATTATATTATATTATATTATATTATATTATATTATATTATATTATATTATATTATATTATATTATATTATATTATATTATATTATATTATATTATATTATATTATATTATATTATATTATATTATATTATATTATATTATATTATATTATATTATATTATATTATATTATATTATATTATATTATATTATATTATATTATATTATATTATATTATATTATATTATATTATATTATATTATATTATATTATATTATATTATATTATATTATATTATATTATATTATATTATATTATATTATATTATATTATATTATATTAAAACAATCAATTCCTACCGTGATAGAAAACAGCAGTTGCGCTAGCACCAACTACCACCAACTAACACCAACGATCAACTGTGAGGTCGAACCACGCGAAGGGAACGTACATGGTGAATGACTCACCGCACGGGGTTGTACCATACTTACAAGTGGAGCGTTTTGACATTCTTGCTGCATAGAAACATATCCGATGCTTTCGTCACGGATATTTGAGTCCCGAACCATGCCTGCATGTGGTTGGCCCATCCTCACTAGCTGTGACTAATTTCCCATATGAAGCTAATTGTTTAATAATTGAATCATGGTGGATTAATTAATAAGTGAATCTGATCATTGATTCATATATTGTCATTTAGAAAATACGACTGTGTGAAAATTTCAGCTCGATCGGACGTTGGGAAGTGGGTGAAATATCGATTAATTAATTATGATGGTTCAATTAATTATTTAATAAATATGACAATTGATTCGTGTATTGTTATTAAGCATACGTCTGTGTGAAAACTTTGAGCTCAATTTGACGTTCGGAAGTGGGTGAAATATCGATTCCCATATAAAACATCAATTAATTAATTATGATGAATTAATTGATTATTTAGTTAATATGACAATTGATTCGTGTGAAGTCATTAAGAATACGTCTGTGTAAAAACTTTCAACTCGATTTGACGTTGGAAAGTGGGTTAAACATCGATTCCCATATAAAACATCAATTAATTAATTATGATAAATTAATTGATTATTAGTTAATATGACAATTGATTCGTGTGAAGTCATTAAAAATACTTCTGTGTAAAAACTTTCAACTCGATTTGACGTTGGGAAGTGGACTGTACATCGATTTTCATATAAAACATTAATTAATTATGATGAATTAATTTACGATTTAGTAAATATGACAATTGATTCGTGTATTGTCATTAGAAATACGTCTGTGTAAAAACGTTCAATTCGATTTAACGTTGGAAAGTGGGTTAAACATCGATTTCCATATAAAACATGAATTAATTAATTATGATTAATTAATTGACAATTTAGTAAATATGACAGTTGAATCATGTATTGTCATTAAAAATACGTCTGTGTGAAAACTTTCAACTCGATTCGACGTTGGGAAGTGGGTGAAACATCGATTCCCATATAAAACATTAATTAATTAGTTTTGATGAATTAATTGATTATTTAGTTAATATGACAATTGATTCGTGTATTGTCATTAAGAACACGTCTGTGTGAAATTTTTTAACTAGATGAAATATAGGTACTCTTTTGAGTTAGCGAACCTTTCAGCTTTATAGCTGTTAGTTTAATGGAAAAAACGTTGAATTTTGATTAGCATTTCCGTCTAGTTCTCTCCACAAGATCAACAACCAACTTGTTATTTCACATTTAATAAGAACCTTTAGAACCTTTAGAGATATCAGCATCGTTCTATGATTGAATGTCAATAATATTCCCTTAAGACCCGTCCACTCACATTGGACGAGAAAACATCCAAGTCTTCATATTGAGGAGCGCTGGGGGGTGGGGGGGGGGGGGGAGACTGTGGAGCGGTATATCTTGACTGTGCAAGCAGTTTTGGACACACAGACTTGTGATACTAGTTTTTGACTAGTCGATTTCTTACATCAAGTCTTCGTTAGGTTAAAAAGAAACGGAAGTGAGAAAGAACACGAGTGTCTTAGGTCTACATTTCAATGTGGATAGGTCTTGAGTCAAGTCGGAATCGGTTAATTAAACTGAGTTCAATAATGAGAGGATAACAGTTAGTTGTAATAAGTAGGCAAATAACTAGTATTAAATCTTACTATCCAACGATACAGAGTAGTAATTACCATCTTACGTCAACCAACCGCACGGCAGCTTGCCTGGGCTTTGCGATGTGGGCTTCTTTATTTATTTATTTATTTATTTATTTATTTATTTAATGTCTATCCTTTGACGCACTGAGCTCATGACAATTCACTCGGGTAATGGTAGAAGCGAGATCCAGTATTAAATCCGTGGCAGATATTTAGTCTAATCTAAAAGTGATACAAAACCATGCAAATCTGAGAAAAGAGCCGCGTTTTGTGTCGTATTTTCTAATATTATTACCAGTGAGGTAGTAATTTTTTAATGATCTTACTTCAAGGTAGTGTCAAAGTAACAACCCTGTGGTTTATATATGAGGTAATGTTTTCATATCATCTTTGGTTCTTAGGAAACCTCAAATATATTTAGACTTCAGTTTTTAAGGTGCTGTAGCGTTCTAAGATACGAAATCGACACTTTGCGCGGTTCTACTATTGGCCGGAATTATACTTGGCGTTTCCAATCTCGTTTTCTAAAATATGTTCAAAATAAGCCTTGTATACTCTGATATTGAAACCTGGTGCTAACACATAATCTCAAAAATATGTATAAATAAAACAAAATCCAGAGGGCACGTGGCATGTTGGCTACGTGCTTTGACTTCTAGTCCACCCCCGCAGGCTGTTCAATGATGAACAATTATTTTGCGCAAGGTGACACATAAAACTATTTCCTATCTCGTGATAACTTAAAAAGTATTTTAATACTCTCTGCGTTGTTGTATACGGTTTTTCTTTTACCGGTACACAGTTAAAACAGACTGGTAAATCAAAAAATTCATAAAAATAACGATATAAAAAACGAATTTGAAAGTATACCAGAGCAGAAAAACATTGTACTCTAACAGCGCGAAAATTCTTCCCATCGTTGAATGGTACAAACGGCGAACGGAAATAAAAATGTATGTTTGAGGCGCAACATTAATTTTGCCATCTGCGATAAATCCGAAAATAGTTTAGAATTATTTTTATTGTATTTTAGGAACAGTTTTCAGTATTAGTTTGAACAATGTTCATTTCAGCCATGTTGTAGAAAACATTAATTATAAAAGAAGCCTTATTTCGTGTTAAAAAACTTATGTCTTCAAGAGCAGAACTTTTTCTTAACCTAAACTACTCGTTTTGTCTTTTAAAACTTTCGGGACAGTCCAAAAAACATGCCAAAAAATTAAATTCTACTTTATTTACATCAAGGGTCATATAATTAATCAAACTGTGTGATAAAACTGGGGAAAAAAATCATAGTTTTCTAATATGGATTAGCCTTAACGATCGCTTTCAGAGCATTTCACCTGTAAAGTGTTCTCAGATTAGGTAAATCGCTTCACGCTCATCATGACCATACACGCTTCGAGTTGCCCATTACGCAAGTCTCACGGACATGCTAGTTACCGCATGCACAAGATAAGGTGAGAAAATGCTCACTTTATAAGCTTAAAATTCAAGGCGTGTTCATTTACAGTTTAATAAAACAACTGTTATCTTTGAAAACGACGTTTGATATTACAAATCTAAAAACTTAACTTTCCTCTGTAAAGCTTAAAAAAGAGTTTTCGATCAGATTTCATTTTTTTTTTGCTCTGTCTTCCACGTACCCGCTCTTCTCTTCTCTTGACTGTTTTTCGTTTTGATGTTCATCTTCGCTGCACCCGCAGCATCTGCGCAGCATCTAAACGACGAGATAGCTTTATGAAATGGCCCATTAGTGGAATCCGCTGACATTAAGTTACGCGACCGCCGTATAGCCAACCGACGCATTGTGTTATATCCCGGCCATCAAAACGATTCTCTTACGGCTAAACCGGCCAAAGAAACGAGCTCTACTAATGACTTACTGAACACCAAACGTGTAGAGATTATAAAATAAACTACTTAAAGTGTTTAAACTAGGCCTGCACAAGATGTTGTTTTCTTTCTAAATAGTAAGTCGCGCTACGTTAATTAAGGTATATACGCATACAATAATATCAAATAATTGGGTCACGTTATATCTGAACTGTTAATAATGTAGACTTTGTGATATCCGCTAGTGTGAAGGCCCAACCACAATTGACGGCATCGCTATTGTAATCGGGGTCACAATTATAGAAATATGATTTACCACTACAATTCATTACGACGTTACGAGTTTGTTGTAAACAGCGCCATATGGACCATAGTAAGTTAACTATCACGATTTCCGGATTACGATTACAATCACGATGCCGACATTTGTGGTTGAGCCAAATAAAGTGAAGCAGAAGAGCTTCAAGAATAAGAATAAGATTAAGAATATGTCTACCCATAACAACTTGAAGTTATACCGCTATAATTCACACTCTTTGTACTTTTAACTGAGAGGATAATAATTATGAATCTCGCATAGTTTCTGAAATTCGTTAATTTGGTGGATTCGTTCTTTAAAAGAAACGTTATAGAAATACCACTTAAACTTGTAATATACCGAAACCGTCAACAAATTTAAAAAAACATTTTTACGTGAATACACCCTTATCGGCTGATTCCAGCTGTATTTTAGTAAAACATTGGCATCACTTCTGGTTTCTTCCTTACTTTATCTTTTAATACAGACTTGTCTAATCTGCAACAGAAAAAGTTCGGTTTAGAAAATTTTAAAAATATTCACGAACACGTTTGTCTATAACGGTTTCCTTAAAACTGTGTATGCATTTTACTTACGACAACAATTGTAATGTTTACATATTTTGTGAACAAAGCATGATTATCACTGAACGCAAAATTAATT
The DNA here is from genome assembly GCA_945910005.1 of Isoperla grammatica. NCBI lineage: Eukaryota > Metazoa > Arthropoda > Insecta > Plecoptera > Perlodidae > Isoperla > Isoperla grammatica. Next base: position 60,493,845 of record OX246738.1, read on the forward strand.
ACAGCATGCGAAGCTATATGCTGGAATTTTAAACATAACGATCACCAACTTATCGCTATACGATTGTACGATATACTGGTGGATACTTTCATAGCTTTATCTTTAAACATGTGTTTGAAAAGATTCTTATTAGTAATAAATAATTAATGTATCTAACATGAACAGAAATCATCATGCAAAAAAAATAGCACAACAGTTGTGTGCAAATTTGAGCTGTTATTATCACAAAGTCGTATCTACACACGTGTTCCTTTCCTCCCGAACACTCATACATATATTCATGCAATCATCCCTCCTGTTATCCACACTTATGTAGCCCCGCCCCCTTTCCTTCAGAATCAATCACATCAACTCAACTCAACGCGAGCTCCATTCGCTCTCTCTCGTTCCTTATTTTTATTTGCCTTCAACTTCTCCGAAATGTTTTTGTACGGCTCTTCGCGCAAACATATGTTTATGTGTTTAAAACAAATTTTATGTTTACGTTTGCGGAAATATAATCTCTAATATGGAAAATATATATGGAAAATATGGAAAATGTATTATGTAACGTTCAAAACTTAACCCTTCCAACAACAGTTATTGGGCGACATATTCACAACCGTAACATCCCTTGTTTCCACGCTTAGGACTGGGTTGTCACACGTTATGTTTTAAAGGCGTTGGGATTACAGACTTGATTAAATGGTGGTATGGTATATAACGTCTAGTAAGTTATCGATAAAATATAGTCCTCCCAACGAAACTATTCTCATGCTTTCATCACAGGCCATGTCCAGAATGGCAACTTAACTTGTCATTCCTCCGTGTGCTTGATGGAAGATTGCGTCGGATTGTCTCAGTTCGTGAGTTGGCCAACTTGTCCGACGTTGATAAATGGTAATTCTCTCATTTGTGTAAGTTGCTATTAATAATATTACACGACGAATATTTTTAAAAATTAAATACAAATATAAGTTTGTAGTAACAAAACCAATAAATCCTGTTTAAACCATTCCATACATTTTGACAGGCTTTCAATAAAAACAAAAGAGTGCCAATGTTTCTCACAAGTCACAGCTTGCTGGATTTTGATAGTTCCTGTGAACGTTTTCGAATTCTCGAACTCTCAGTGGCTACACAACAAGGTCTACTTGATCTCCACTTAGCGGAGGCTCGTCGAACTGCCGAGTTCGACAAGCCTCCGCCAGGAAAGTTACGTGATTGCAGTGCAGGAGCTGCTAATTTCGTCGTGCGCCATCTTAGTATTCGGCAATAGTGCGCGCATGAACACAGGCAGTAAACCGTCCGCGGAAGTTTATTTCGAGGCCTCAGGGGTTATGACGAAAGCATGAGAATAGTTTCGTTGGGAGGACTATATCTTTGTCATTTCCAGCAGTATTGAATTCCGTGAGAGGATATGGATCGATTCATTGGACACAAAGCCAGCCACAACGTGGCATTTGGCCAATGGCGCCTGTTATTGCACAGATTTCATCCCGTAAATCTCTTAGGAGAGACTACCGGCCATCAACTTTAAGTTTGATACATGGTCAACGGAGGGACGATAAACTTTGCCCAGTACTGTGTGGTGAGGTCGTGGGTATATCAGTGCCATGATTCAAACGATACAATGCACGATGGGTTAGTATGTTAATGAACCACTATAAAAATTTCTAGCGGAATCATATTTTTCTATACACTCTTTCAATTATAAATATGAAATATGAAATACTTATAACACATATAAAAACATTTCAATAATCTTTGTAAACACAAATTGAGTGTTTTTTATGTACTGTGAAATTTGTAATATTTTGAAATATGTACATACATTTGTTATTAACTATCTTATTAATTAATTGGTCTGGTGTTAGTATTATTTGGTGTCTCCGACTTACATGATCGTCCACAGTGAAGTGATACCCTCAACATATATTGGCCGAAACTCTTACCTGGAAAGAGAAAGAAAAATATGTTGAAATTACATTTCCCAGGATTCACTGCATGTGTTTATCAATAATGGTTCCAAGGACACAGTAGGTAACATTATCACTATACTGAGCGTTTAAACGATACGGTGGACAGGAAAATACAGGACGAAGCCCATGACAGCAGATAAAGAACGACGAAACGTAAGCACATCATTTCAAAACTGCAACCAACGGATTATGTGCAATTGAAAGCATCTCAAATAATATGATATTTTTGGATGACTGGGATCTTATTGTTTTGTTTACCTTTTACATTTTGTATATCTTTCCTTTTTTTTCTAATGCATCAGCGTGGTTTTTAAGTATGTGAGTAAGTAAATGATGTGTTACCAAATTGGTTTCAAGTAATTTGATTGTAAACCAGCTGAGAATGTTGTTAGTTTGTATGTCTATTATATATTACTTGTTTTGTTTAATTTCTGTAATACATATGAGCCAATCGTGTTGATTGGTTTGTCTATTTTTTACATTAGTAATTTCATTATGAGGTTTTTTAGTGTTAATCTAGAATAGTTATTATAATGATTAGACTAATTGTCATTTTTTGTATTTTGTAACTAATCACGGAAGCCATACCATATACCGTGCAAGGTTAGGTGGAAGAGCGAGCAACATGCTCGAACCTCGCCGTTTTGTAAAATGTACACTGTTTTACAAATAAAGTCCATATTATTATTATTATTATTATTATTATTATTATTATTATTATTATTATTATTATTATTATTATTATTATTATTATTATTATTATTATTATTATTATTATTATTATTTTATTGTTGCAATACATACAAACTCGGTCAAAACCGGCATAAACATGTTGTACGGACACAAATGTCAAGTATTTCCATGTGTTTACCTTATTAAAATCTACTTAGAACTACTTAATATATCTTCTTCTTCTTCTTCTTCTTCTTCTTCTTCTTCTTCTTCTTCTTCTTCTTCTTCTTCTGCTTCTCAAATGCCCACATTATTATTATTATTATTATGATTATCATTATATTATTTATTACTATTATTATTATCTTGTAACAAAAACATATTCTGTATTGAACAATAATAATACCGAAGGAACATCCAGTGCATTTAGAATAGAGCCAATATTTTTTTATATGCAAGTAGGTTATACTATGTTCACACTAGGCTCGCTAACAGCAGTTAAGCCACTAACTTCTGTTAAGAATGTAACGTGAACGTAACGCAGTTAGCCCTAACTGACATCAAGCACTAACTGCGTTTGGTGAACGTAGTTGCTTGGGAAATATTATTGTAGATACAAATGTATAATCTTTACATAGTTCATTCATATATCAATAGAGAATACAATTGGTAAAGAACAATTCCAATTAAAAATCCAATAGAACTGATTTAAAAGAAGCTTCGATAGAAAAATATTAAGCAATATATACACATATTTAGGTCACGTATTCTTATTAAAAGATATTGAGTTTTTCTTCGATGTGGAGCCATGCTGAAATCGAAAAGGGCTGAAACGAGAAGCTTGGTGAGCAAAATCTGATAGAGCTGCAGCTGTTCGAGAATCTGAAATGTCCAGCTTATTCTGTCAAAAATGTAATTAAATATTGGTATCCTTCTAATTCTCTGTATACGGCAAAAAAGTTTATCGGGAAAACATGTGTATCTTAAACCAATACAAACGAAGTCCCTCATGCATTGGCTATAACATAAATAAAATAAAAATAAAATGAACTCACATTTAGAGCTAGTCTACCCACTCAGTAACTAAACTGATTTGCAGTGGGGGACTTTAATTTAGAGTGACTAAACCAACCCTGTAGGCTTCGAACACCATCGACGAGTGAGCGATAACCAATCAAAGATCGATATTTCAAATATGAAACATATGAATCAGTGATTGGACAGTGCGAACACTTGCGGACAAATGCCAGAATTAACAATGCCGATTCAGAACAACTTTGAATTTATTGAGTGCTTCGTTGCTAGGACGGCTCCAAAGTCACCGTTTACTAATTCCTACGACAAGAAGTCATGAAATTGAATCCATATTAGTAGTCGCCAACGTGATATTATAATAAAGATATCTTATCTACGAACAACTTGTATGTTAGTTCGAGAGTCGCGTGAGCGCGATTTAATCTTAGTGGCGTTTATTTTTTTATAATATGTTGAGTGTTGAAAATAATTGAAATACTTGATCTTTGATGTAGATGATATTAAAATAAGATAGGTATTTGCTTCTTTTGACGCGTTCTTACTTTAGCGCAAGCTTATTTAAAATCTATTACCCTAAAAAGAATGAGTGTATAGTTTGAAATGATAGTATGACTCAGTCCCAGCATTCATCTTTACGACTGAGGAAAACCTCCGAAAAACCTTCAGTCAAAACTGCCGGCGGCCGGAATCGAACCGGCGACCTCCCGAACACCAAACATCTATAGGAAAAGCCACTGCAAAAGCACAAACCCCACTGTAAAACAAAATTATGCCTATTTTTAAATAAAACACATCACATGAACAGTAACCCACGGTCTTGAAAATTAAAAAACATCACCAAGTAAAAAACACTCACGAATAGGTAGTTCCGTGGTGGAGGTGCCGGGTAAAGCAAAGGTTGACAGTTAACACACTGAATCAATGGCTGACAGTTGAAACACGAAAGCAATAGTTGACAGTTAACACACTAAATCAATGGTTGACAGTTGACACACTAAAGCAATGGTTGACAGTTGAAACACTAAAGCAACAGTTGACAGTTGACACACGGCAGGATGACACGAGTATTCGTACGAGTATTACGAGAATGACGAGTATTCGTGAGCTTGGGATAAGACGTGCATGTTACTGAGTAACACAATAGAAAGTTTTCCCATGTTTATTGTTCATACACAATTACTGAAGGCATACGTGAAAAGAAGGCTTTCAAGCGTTACATGGAACGAGAGAACACACTTCTCCACACACTTCTTGATATACACACATCGTTTATCTACTCTAGACTGTTCTCCAATATTTCACTCACGGAATAGAAATATTTACAAATTATTTACTTTGCGATCAAAGCGAAAAACTATAAGAAAGTAGATTTTTTATTCCTTTTAAATAGAAATGTTATTAAAATTCAATAAATGGTAATATGGTAATTGGCAAGATTGTGTTGTATACAAGCAGAGTCAGATTACGAGATGATTTGGAATACAATAATTATCACAAAATAAATATCTTTGTGTGAGTTGCAATTCATGTGTACATATAACGGAAGAAAATTGAACTATTTAGAGTCTACCCACGAACACTGTTGATGGAAAAGTTAGTTAGCTTATTATTCTTATTTGCGTTTTTGGACGTCGCCCTTTTAGTCGCCTCTTACGACAGGCGGAGCTACTCTGGACCAATTGTACCCCAGGCCAAGTTGGCGAAGTGGAAAAGTAGATTTTTACGACATATTCATTTCCACGATAGCTATTTTAGAGATTTTATGACTAAATTTTACGAGTAACAATGACATAACTTGTAAATCAAAAGATTGTAACATGAGTTCAGGTTTATTATTTTAATAACGAGAAAAAATCTGCTGCGTTTTATCGCTGGTAAAAAAGTTGTCATGCAAAAAATGACGACGCCCGAAGAAAGTTGGATAATAAAACGATTTGTCATCATCTAAGGGCAAATAAGTAACGACCCAAACAGCTGTTGCAGATCCTTCTGGTGCTCAGACACAGAGCATTGACCTAGGCGATCAGCCACGTCATACAAGCGTCACTCGAAACATTGTTTGGAACAGGAGGTCATGCCGAACATTCTAACAAAAAGACTCAGATATTTGTATTCGTATTTTTGTTTTAAATAATATTATTTCTTAATATACTAAGGTATTTGATTAAACTAGATACAACCATATTTCAGACAAACATGGAATTTTATCAAAACATTGTAATATATTTTAGTGTGGAGCCTAAGTGTTATGATTCTGATGAGATGCATAGATATGCTTAAAACAAACGTCCTGAGCATGCAAAAATACAATATTTACTCGGTTTTGAATAATATGAGGACACGTATGTTCCTATAGAGTTAGAGAATAGGCACGGATTTTTGCAAAACTATCAGTTGGTCGGGTAATATCAATAATTAATGTAAATCATGGTAATACGAGTCACAGTTGAACAATACGCGTACGATATTAGAATTGTTCAATTATAATTATGTTTTGTATTAAAACGAGAAACCTATGTATGTAATATATGATAACTCAATCTGACGGCCGCTAAAGAGACATCCTCAATAGCAATGTGGCTGACATATCAATCATGATCAATTATTATTTATAAAATAGTGTCGTGTACTCCTGATAAACATAAATGAAACGAAATCAATAATATTTAGAGGGCGTATGTTCACCTACCTTGCGGAACATCCAATTTCAGTCTGTTGAAAATGCTTTAAGGTGGTTTAAATTGTCCCAAAAGAAAATTAAAATATTTCAACCTCTAGAAAATGCAGTGTTCTTTTGTTATGAACGATATTTTATAACAATAAATATTTCTGTTTTGGAGATGTTCTTAGTTAGGTGTGAAAAGTGTCCAGCAAACATTATATTGCGGCAGGTAATTAAAAATATCTGAAACACGGAAATATTGATTGGAAAAAAGAAACTTTCACAAGAAAAAGCACTAGATTCTATACAGATTTACATATTTTTATTTATAATAAGGACAATTTAAACACATTTTAAAGCAATATTAACACGCCAAAATCGGGAGTTCTACAGGCTAGGTGAACAAGTGAAATATTTAATGTCGGTACTATTTAGTTTATTTGTTGGGAATATTTTAAATGTTAACATGTTTCTTCATCCAAGGAATCGTTTACTTAAACTTTCGGCCCCTGAATCAGTTGCTGACTGTAACATCAGCAACCACGAGCAACCGTCTGGAAACGGAACTTTATGAAAGTATCTGCTAATTTAATTATTCGTTCACCTCAGCCACGAACGTTAAATACCAGGGTACCAGTCCTCTTGTCGTCTCACTCTCACGACAGTTAATTCCATCACTGCCTCTTCAGATTGTATCACTTACTCTTTCTAACAAGCTTTAACCCCGGTAATGAAGTTCAAACAAAAACTTTTGAGGCCGTGACTGAGTGAGCTAACTCAATGGAGGGTGCGGTAATCGACGAACGTATTTAGTGAAACGAATAACTAATTCTCATTCGCTCACTGAAATGCCTGCTTGGAGGAAACTTCGGCTAGCAAAACATGGCTTTTCGCACACAGAGTAATTTCGTTTTACGCAATTATTGCGCGGCAAGACACAGAACGGGCTTTAACCGCGCTGTATGCAAATGGATGGGGGCTGACAATTTTTTTGTCCGGTGTGATATAGCTGCATAGCCCTTAGAAACGTGGGAAATATTTGTCGTGAGAGACAGAAGAAGCGCAAACATACGTACGTGCTACCCGCGCGTGCTAACTCAGGAAAATTGAAATATACGTGATGTAAATATGGAATTGCAGTTGGTAGTGCGACCAAGAAATGTTCAAATATATCCGGTAAGTACAAAATTGTGTTGCGTTCAATAATGCATTCATTCCTTCAGCGTTCTTCAATATTTAATGGAATTGAGATGGTGTGAATTTAGAAACGTGTGCACATGTTTTCTATCTCGTAAAAGTGTTCACTGTGCAGTTCTCTTTATGAATGTGAATGACTATGAATTTGAATTCTCGAAACCTGCAGTAGCTGATCAATTTTATATTCCAAATAAATTTCTAGGTACTATAAAGTTTAAATACGTATTTGACTTGTTTTATTATTTGTAAAGGTGTTTGTCTAAACGTGTTAAGTAAAATGGTATGTTTATTATATATTTTTTAATATATTCAATTGATGGGAAATTAATCAACAATAAAGGATTCGTCTGGAACTCTACAACTGGATAACAAAGTAGCATTTACGCATGTCTGATCGAATTTACACATGTTTCTAAGACCCGATTTCACTAAACTTGGGAAATATCAGGCTTGATTAAAATCTCGGGTTGGTAATCACTATAATCACTAACGATGATTACAATACAAATTACACCCAAAATTTGTGATGTATTCTTCTACCTGGCGCAGAGTTTGTTCAGAGTTAATGGCGGATAAATTTTTAAATATTAATACTCAATTATGGTACAATTGAGTCTAAACAAGTTAAAATATGTTTAATTGACGCCATTTATACAATTTTAGTCGCATTTGAACAGGTTATAGCCAAAGCAATTGTCGTTTTCAGTTATTTATCGTCTTATGAAGCAGCATATCACACAAAATGTAAAGCACTAGGTAATAATAATATAATAATTAGCCTTTTACTACAGCAAAAAACAATTATTTCTACTGCTAGATTGAACCACCGTATACGTCATCTAATATAACTTTAATTTATTAATAAAAAAATAAATACTGCCTTTTAACAGTGTACAATGTTATTCATGTATAATATAAAGCGACATTTGAATTTGTTTCTAAGGGGACAGACACATATGTGAAGAACTCTTGAAGAAGGGTATAACATCAACAGACTGTACTATGAGCAGAATAAATTTTGTATTTACTTTTACTTATTTAATCGCGATTAAAAGACAGTTGTTCAGCCATTTTACACACAATTTTAGAATTTAACATCAACATTACACCTTTTATTTTTTTTACAATCTAACAAAATATAATTACATTTATTTTCCAAATTCGAATATTAATTAAACCCTAACTTATTTCTCAGTGAAAATACAATTTTGTGAATTTTAACGAAATCATATAAAAAGTGAAATTCAGAAGACGAAGTATAGTATCAAACACTTTTCTTTACAAAGAGGTGATGTTGACAGTATGTAAGACGTTGTAATTATAATTCTGGAGGTACAAAAGAGTTGAAATGTTCACTTGACAGGTAATAGTGAAAGCGACAACTCAAATTAAAACATGTTATTTTCTTAGCATGCATAACCTGTAGCTTTTAAACGTTAATGTACTAGGGACTAACTAAAAGGACGAAAGTAACATAAAAAGAAGAATACATTGAGTATTTTTAAATCCTGTTTATAAGAGAAGTTATTTTGTGTCATAAGCAAATTTTACTTCAAAATCATAGCTATTTTAAATGTTTGACAAAGTATACTAGGAATGTGTAATGAAGTCTAATTCCGAATATTAACATTGTGTGCTTAAATTACTGACACTAACACTGAATAATGTGAACCCATGTTTTAGCGGGAGACAAGTTCAAGCGCAGAGAACAATCCCCGGCAGTAACTGTTGCCAACTTAAAGAAGACAATGTATACCAGAACGTTTATCTTAGGGGTTTGCATAAATCGTGCACATGCAAATTTCCATGTATATATATAGAAACCTTATAGTTAGCGACTTCTTCACCACCACTTCCCAACTGGGACTAAAATACTATAAGTATAGAAATGTAACGTAAAGTCTAGTGCAGGATTACATAAATGGTATATATATGGCGTATATGGCCGTACATACGTATGCTATATGCTATATATACATATAGCATAAGTATATATGTGTAACACAATAGCACAATAGTGCTAGTTTTATATTTCCCAGATTCGAGTTACTGATTTTTTGCAATCCTCATTTTCGTTTGAGCTGGGACCGTTAACAAATCAGTTTTTTTTCTTTTCTTTTTTCAATTTTATTCTTATTCTTTCTTCTTTTTTTCTTTTTCTTCTTTTTTCACTTTTATATACTATATATCCCACACTTCTCCTTCAGGTTCTTTCACAATTGTTCTTTCTTTTTTTTTCTTTTTTCACTTTTATATACTATATATCCCACATTTCTCCTTCATTATTATTAATTGTTTGCACAGCCTAGTTCTATTTATGGTCCTCCTTTGTAAATCACTTTTTGTAACTGAATAAGTTAGACATTAAATAAATAATTAAATAAATTTAATAAATAGTGTTGAAAAATAAATAGAACGTTCAACCGTAAAATAACGTGAAAACACGTTGTTGCAAAAGTATTTATTTGAGTGAACTTGACAATACATTAGTCGCATTATACGAGAACAATCAGCAAATAGAGCCGTTAGAAATACGTGATTGTTAAAATCATCGACAGTGACGACGTAATTAAATGGTAGGATGCCGCACCAGCTGCACTTAGTATAGGCACAGTAAGTGACTAAATAAAAACACATTTATTATAAAACTTTAACTTATGTACGGCCTCCAATCTACTTATGCAAACTTCTTGAGGAACTGCAATCCTTCGCGAATATGTGAGAGCCAACAGTTTTGAGCAAACATTTCCCGCGAAGTAAAAAGTCTTGTCTTTCCCTCGGTTGGCCGACGTCATAACGGTAACTTCTCGTTACGTTGGGGGATCGACCGACCTGCTGAGATGGGACTGCGGGACCGCGGGTAACACAAATTCATGATATCACCTGACAAAAACTACTCCTACGTTGCACCGCCCAAGTTTAGCCGGCGTGATCGCCGTGCTCGATTAGGCGTTGGCCTGCCTAAACTATAGTACACCCCAGGTTCTAATCCTGGATTTTTGTGATTTTTGAATTTCGCCCATCGGCTTAGTTATCATCGTGCAAATATATGATCGAGACATATATCCCTAATATTGCACTCCTACTTCGTTTCTCGCAAGAGTTACTGTAGAATTTGTTATAAGGTACCGATTTCAGTTCTTTATCACACTGGCTGAAGGAGTTTAACGTAGTTTTACTAGAGTATACGAATGTAGCTGGTATAGTGAATCTCGATCAATTTCCGTGCAACAAACACATGCGCGCAGTGGGCTGTGAGTGTGGACTGTGAGTGAGACATGGCATAACAATACGTCTTTACGCCTAACTTAGTAAAATACACATGATTGCTTGGTTTAAACAACAGTTATACTTTCCAACTAAGAAAATTAAATGCTTTGACACATATTTACGTAGAGCATACTATTTCTACGTATTTTAGTACTGCACTCATCTAAATTACATCGTTTAGAAAATATAAATAGTTTCTATAATGGTAAACATAGGCCCAAATGTATGTCCACAAGGTTACCGCTACGCGCGCTAGTGTATGTACAGTGGAGCAGCCGTTGAGCAAGCTGTTTAATGCGGCTGCTATGTAGGAGTTTCGCTACAGATAATTTCGTACAGTGTGGTTATACCGTTTTACTCGGTCATTATATAAACAAAACGCTGGGATTGAGTTTGCTAACATACTATGAACCCTAATATTCCTTCTAAACACTATATAAATACATTGAAGCAACAACTTAGCCCTTCGGTTACAGGTGCTGTCAACCCTACCTACAGCACGGATTTCCACTGAAAAATCCGCGAATATTATACTAACTTGTACCTATTTCTATGTATTTAATTTAAGCGGATATTTCAAACATTATGAGCGAGGGCTTTAGTACGATGGTAGCACCAATCCGTTAATCACCGCGTAAGTATATAATAGGGCCAGTTTTTTTTAGTAATACACGTTGAATATAGTACAAAACCTGGCAGATATTTTCCAGCAGCTCAGTATTCTTTTTTATGAGCCGACAAATGTTACTTCAGCAATTAATACTAACTAAGTTGTCGACATTCTAATATTCACGTAGAGAGCTAATTCGAGCAGCAAGATTAAGATGGTTTTAGCAATTGAAGTGTTTTCTTCAACAACTATGCTTCCTGGCATTTGGGTAATAGTAATCAGTTCACATAACACATAAGAGGATCCCAAAACTGTATATTTGGCCTTACTATAGAGTCTTCCACCGTCAGAGGGACAAAATAAAAAATAATCATAACCATAAAGTTTATTACTTAACGCGTAAAGCCGAAGTTGGGTCTAGGCCAACAACGCATTTAACAATGTAGCTGCCTCCCGCAGATTATGATAATGTTGGTCGCTATTCGCTATCTCACTTGGTCAATTTATGTAACACCTATTACACAAATGACTTCAGGCGTCAAATAATCAAATAATATGGCTTATGGAATGGGAAATGCGTAACTAAGCGCCGCACATTTAGGCACCATAGGCCTACAGGCGCTACGAAATGTGCGATGCGGCTGTCTAATCTAAGACAATCATGCAATATACACACTTGTCTCGTAAACTACTTAGATATAATCTTAAACTGGTAGATCATAACAAAGTAAGAATCATCAAAGTAAATTAATACACAGTTTATAAGATAGTTATGGTTGTATATTACACGTAATCAAACTTTATTTTGTACTTTATAGCTTGCATCATGTTAAACGTGAAAGATTTGGTATTTCTTGAAAACGTTTCAATCCATTGCTACTTGATGATGTAAGGGCAAGGCAATTACTACCACAAGACATAAAAATGATGAAGAATGTATGACTAACTTAATAATAAAGATATATTATTTTTGTGATTTACAAGTTCAAATACTAATACAAAAATGTTTCTCACGATTGTTAAATAGAGCTATAATGCAGAGTTTGAGTATTATTACACCCGCATATTATTATTACGAATAGTTTAAGTACAGTTGTAGTAGTAATAACAGCTATTAATTAATCAACATCGGTCCCTGTTTCCAACAATGAAGTCGGGTGTGGGGTGGGAGGTTCCAACCAATCACTTGTATTGTATTTTTATTATTATTATATTGCATATTTTATTGTGAATATTGTAGTAACGATATAGTAATAATAACGAATTTAATTAAAACACTGAGTATAATATCTGTGAATGCTGTGGTTTGACTACAGCAATGAAAATTCATGTAAATTGACGTAATCGTAAATTTGGACGTATATTGACTATTGTAAATATAACCACGGGTGAACGATGTAAGTAGATTCCTTTGTTTATCGACCTAATACAAATACACAGACAACATTCATTGCAGTATTAATTAACTTGCCGTAGCCTCCTGCGGCTCCAGCCTGCACGGGTCGTTGGTAGAGATGGGAATTTTGGCCCGAACGGCCCGAAAGCCCGGCCCGGCCCGGCCCGGCCCGACTTTCGGGCCGGGCCGGGCCGGGTTTCTTAAGTTAGCTTCGGGCTTCGGGCCGGTATCGGGCCGAAGCATTGAAAGTTCTGGCCGGGCCGGGCCAGGCTTTCGGGCTTTCGGGCTTTCGGGCCGAGTCGGGCTTTCGGGCCGGTTCGGGCTTTCGGGCCGAGTCGGGCTTTCGGGCCGAGTCGGGCTTTCGGGCCGAGGCGGAATTTCGGGCCAGGTCGGACTTCTGGCTTCCCTGGCCAGCAATTTGGGGCTGGATATCATCATTTAATAATGTTTTTATAGAAAAAAAAAATAATTCTTTAAAATTGAGTATAGAGCTGCTTCAGTTTAATTATCTAAGCAGCGGTAAGCAGTTTGTTTTTTGGAGTTCTCCACAGGCCACAGTCCACCCACCCACACACAACATTCTCCTATTCCCTACCCCTATAGCCAACACTGTGGCGATTGACTAAATCGATACGTTTTGTGTCGGCGGCGGCTTTACTATAAGGCCAGGCCGGGTTTTCGGGCTTTCGGGCCGGGCCGGGCTTTCGGGCTTTCGGGCCGACTTTCGGGCCGGGCCGGGCCGGAATCATCATCTTTCGGGCCGGGTTCGGGCCGGGCGGCAGTAGGTTTTTACCTTGTCGGGCCGGACTCGGGCCGGACAGTTTCGGGCCGGGCCACGGGCCGGGCCGGGTCGTACGTTTCCCACAAATTCGCATCTCTAGTCGTTGGTAATACAAAATAATGACTGTCATATTGTTTGGATGAGGGAAAATTTACATTGATCATACTTAATCAAATAATACACATCAGATATTTGAACCGCGTTTGCTATGCATTGCTTATTGAACAGTTGGTAATGAAATGAAATGAAACCAGAATCACTTTGTATTCATCTGTATTCTCATTACAAAACATAAAAATAAGATGCAAGTATATAAAAAAAGGTAGTACAAGCAGTGAATATATATTAAGACCTCGAATAACACGCACGTTACATGTTAGTCCTGTGTGGTTCTTTCTGCTTCCCATGCAAGTTCGATTCTGGGCCCAGCCTGAGGTTTTTTGACATCAGACATTGACTTAAATAGTTATATGAGGCCGGTGTGTGCCGATACAGCGGATATTTTAGCCAGGATGGGCCTATGCACTCTTAACATACGTAGACAGAGATGCGATCTAGTTTTGTTGCATAAGATGTTTCATGGCCGTGTTAATACTGACTACCTTATCACTAACCTTTGCCTTCATGTACCCGGCCGAACAACACGCCTAAACAACCTGTTCCATATACCAAACTGCCGCACAAACCTAGAGAGACGCTCCATCTTCACCCGCCTTCCGTCTTTATATAACGCACTTCCTGGCTCTGTGGACATCACATCCAGTCCTCATTCTTTTTATGCTTCATTCTTTCGACTTCTACCTATAAAATTCTAAGCTGCCTTTTCTATTGTTATTGTTTTTAACGTTTTTAGTTGTTCGTTTTACTGATGACAATATTGTTGATTATTTTTATTACCTGACAAAGCAATTGTATTGCAGATATATGTATTGTATGTGTATTGTTATTGTCAATGTTGTTATTTGTTTTGTTTGGTGGTCACGCCTATTGGCATAAAATGCTGTAGTGTCCATTCGTATTAAAAAAAATAATAAAAAAAAAACTGTGATTTTGAAACTGCGTTAACAACGAGGCATAACTTATACTAACACGTAGTGTGATGTTCCACACTGAAAATCAGTTCTTGTAACTAAATGGGTAGGTAGACAATAAATAAAAAGGAGCTATTACCTTTCACCATGTGGCAACGCTGTGATTGGGAGTACACAATGAGACCTCGAAACTTGTTTCGCCAAATAAATTATGATTGATTATAATAACCTTTGATTAATGAATATATTTGTCAAATTATAATAACAAATTCTTCTGCCGTTTCACACATTTTGAGTCAATGTTCACACCAATTTTACAGTGACTCACAAGCTGTCAAAGAGTGAACCAGTATGTTAGCAGGTTGTCTGCATTCTACAGAGTACGTATAATTTCATCAATGTTAGATCAGCAACCAATTTTGAAAAAAGAATAGGTCTTAACGCATGGCTGAATTTTCTCATATCTACCTTCATAAAGTTCTCAGACGAAGTATTTAATATACTTCGGGATCAGTGAAGCTGCACCGTTAATCTTCAAGGAGATCCAGGTATGCCTCGTTTTATCTTCCCTAGCTTCTTCCTACTTTTCAGCTGGGAATTTCATAATCTCTTAATCGATTTAGTTTTTATGCCGGGGGAATGACGTGAACTCACTTTGACGTAGAGAAAGCATTTTCAGTTCCCCGCTACTCTAAATGAGAACGCGCCTTCATTAATTATCTTTAAAACATCAATGATTACTTAATCCTTATAGTCGCGCGCGTGGGAGAAAAAACAACGAGCGATTGTGTTCCTCGCGTCCACGCGCCAAACTCACCAATTCTCGGTTCAGCCTTTGGTTCAGCCTAGCTCGACATCTATCGCTGCCGTTGCCGTTGAACACACGTCTATGTGAATTAGACCACCTGATAAGTCGAAACAAAACATGTGTCGCGCCCGCAGCCCTGAATTAAACTGCAGTTGTGCACCAGAAGCAACATTAATTGATTTTATGAGTATTTAGATTTTACGCTGCTGTTTTTGAGTGTTAAGATTATTCGCTGCTGTTTTTTGTTCATTGAATGAATGATCATTGAATATTGAATATTTTGAAGAAGTTTTAAACAACGTATATAAAACTGACTGTTGACTCAAGATTATGATTTTTCATTTGGAGCACCAAAGGGAATATTGGGTACGCTTCATATATTGCCTTGTTATGTATCTGAATTAATAATACGGAATTTATAAAGAAGCATATTTTACATTTTATTATTCTTGCAATATATTGATAGCAAAAACAGTAGAACATATTATGTATGAGCATGACAACATTTATATTATGCACGCATTGATACACGAAGATATAAAATGTGAATATAAATCAATTGAAATCCACTTCTTGAATTATAAAGAATATACACAAACGGCACTTAGTTGCATTTGAGATTAGGTGATACCGTTTAATATAAAATATACCTTGGACTCGGTTTACGTAATGACGAAGAACTTTTAAACATAACGTATAGGAAACTAAAAAACTTAAAAGCTTATATTGAGAAACAAGAGCAGGTTATTTCGACATGTTTGGAATAAAATTGCAATGTTTGGAATATAATTATTACGAAGAAAGTGGAATGGATAAACATTAGAGGTAGACAAAGATTAGTGTAATTGGTTGTTAAAAATATGCATTAGTACACACATTCAACAAATACGACAAAATGACAATGACGAGAGAAAGATACGGCATTCAAAAATCAAAAGTGAAGGGTGCGAGCACACTTGCCTTACCCTGGTGTGCGCGATACCACCCCAACCTTCTCGACTATAGGTGTAGCAGCTTCCTCAATGTCGCGGACAGAAATGTACTTTGGTCCCTGGGGAATGCGTGCTCTCCCGGTAGGACCAAACCCACATTATTCACACAAGTTGAAACTGTGACCTTTAAAGTTGTCCCAGATGAATCGACGCATGATGGAACAAGCACCACTTTGGTGGACAGTTCGAAATGAAATGTGCCAAGAAATTTACAATGTCCTTTTTGATGTGTGTGTGTTTTTTTTTTTTGTAACAAACAACCACACAACCACACGCGAGTTTCTTCATCATAGCGTAGTATTTTGTCCACGTTTAAAAAAAAAAAATCCGGCCCGACAATACTGGGACTATTTCAGAACAAGATTCAAATATTGACAGTTTTTGAGTCCACGTTTGGTAAAACATTTTTGTGGAAAAAAGCCTCGCTATTTTGATACAGAATTATGCTAGTTACAGACGCTCATGTTTTATTGAAACTCAGACATTTTGTGAATGTTTTAATGGAGTTAAGCTATCATGAATATTGCAGATCATTGTACAGACAGTGATGGTGTTTTGCTGTTTCAGTGACTGAATTTGAAGATGACGAAATATTGATTAGGTATACTTGTCCCAAAACCATCTTCCGATGTTTTCTTCATAGACAATGATCCGTAGTCAAGCAGCGAGCACCGATTCAAAACCCATTCTCTGGTTGGTCAGAGTAATTTATGTATGACTAAAGCAGTGTTAAGGTTGTTTCAGGTAAAATATAGAATGTATTCATATAATTCGCTGTGATTTCACTTTAATAAATTTGAATCGGGAAATTGCAAAGTAGTAGATATTCAACATTTATATTGAATAATCTTGGCATTGGGACAATATGATATAGAATTAGAATGACATCCATTGTAGAACTAAATTGAATATAATATCGACGGCTGTCAACAGTGAATGGTCGACCACGGGGTTTCACATCGTTCTAGTCATCAATCATTAATATAATTGAAAGCAGAATACAGCTCACATAATTATTTATAAAACAATGTGCACAAAGACAGCTACCATTCATGTTCAAATATCGAAACAACACCTAATTAAATTAAATAATGCAATGTTAATTACACTAACCAAAAATTATCATACGTACATATGTTGATGTGAAGTAAAATTAAATGAGTGAGCATTGGTAAATTTTATGGGTATATGCACAATAAAAGCCGCGCCACAGTGACACGTGACTGAACGTGATCGTGTGCACAGTGGCAGCCGCGCCGCAGTGACACGTGACTGAACGTGATCGTGTGCACAGTGATAGCCGCGCCGCAGTGACACGTGACTGAACGTGATCGTGTACACAGTGATAGCCGCGCCGCAGTGACACGTGACTGAACGTGATCGTGTGCACAGTGATAGCCGCGCCGCAGTGACACGTGACTGAACGTGATTGTGTGCACAGTGATAGCCGCGCCGCAGTGACACGTGACTGAACGTGATCGCGTGCACAATGATAGCCGCGCCGTAATGACACGTGACTGAACGTGATCGTGTACATAGTGATAGCCGCGCCGCAGTGACACGTGACTGAACGTGATCGTGTGCACAGTGGCAGCCGCGCCGCAGTGACACGTGACTGAACGTGATCGTGTGCACAGTGATAGCCGCGCCGCAGTGACACGTGACTGAACGTGATCGTGTACACAGTGATAGCCGCGCCGCAGTGACACGTGACTGAACGTGATCGTGTGCACAGTGATAGCCGCGCCGCAGTGACACGTGACTGAACGTGATTGTGTGCACAGTGATAGCCGCGCCGCAGTGACACGTGACTGAACGTGATCGCGTGCACAATGATAGCCGCGCCGTAATGACACGTGACTGAACGTGATCGTGTACATAGTGATAGCCGCGCCGCAGTGACACGTGACTGAACGTGATTGTGTGCACAGTGGCAGCCGCGCCGCAGTGACACGTGACTGAACGTGATAGTGTGCCAATGATAGTGATGATAGTTGTGAACATGACAACCATGGCCGAGCCAGGATGCTAACGTTCATGAAACGCACAGCGTATATTATAATATCATGTACGAGTACTGAGGAAGTGAAGAATGATTCTCAAGATATGAGTGAGTCCCACAGATCATGTGTTTGATTAAAAATTTGTAAGAGAAGCCTACGGCTTAACATTCGCCCTTTTTCTTGGGAAATAAAGACAATTATAGTAATAATAATAATAATAATAATAATAATAATAATAATAATAATAATAATAATAATAATAATAATAATAATAATAATAATAATAATAATAATAATTTTATGCATACAAGAAACGAATAGGATCCATTTTAAAAACACAACTAAATGGTAAAAACAAGATCAAAGCAATTAACACTTATGCTATACCGGTACTTACATATTCATTTGGAATTATTAATTGGACACTGACAGAAATTCATGCCCTAGAAATTCTCACCCGCACAACATTCACCAAATACAGAAGTCATCACCCTAAGTCAGCAATAGAAAGAATGACTCTACCAAGAGAAAAAGGGGGAAGAGGCTTGATTGATTTAAACAATTTATATTATAAACAAATTGAAATTCTAAGAAAGTACTTTTATACAAAATGCCCACATTTACAACTTCATAGAGCTATAGTATCGGCAGACAAGTCGCTTTCTCCCCTCAATTTAAATGACGGAAATTTAAACTTGCTTCAAAAACTAAATTCTAACACAGCAAAGGAGGTCAGAATATCAGAAAAAACGTTACATAGCAGACATTATAAAGAACTTCTTAAAGATAACGTCGATAGGGTAGCATCGAACAAATGGTTATAACGTCCGGGGACATTTTCAGCGAAACAGAGGGATTTATGATCGCTATTCAAGATAAAGTAATCAAGACCAACAATTACAAAAAGTACATAATGAAAGACGTCACAGTGGAAGATAAATGTAGAAAATGTAATATGAACGGCGAAACAATTGAACACATCGTATCTGGGTGCAAAATGCTTTGTCAAACAGATTATCTTCATAGGCATAACCAAGTTGCAAACATTATACATCAAAAATTAGCCATAAAGTATAAACTTATAAGCACAACCACTGCGTATTACAAATACAAGCCTGAAAAGGTATTAGATAGTAAAGACTACAAATTATATTACGACCGGTCAGTTATAACGGACCAAACCATACATCACAATAGACCGGATATTATATTTATTGACAAGAAGAAACAAGAAACGATTTTAATTGATGTTGCTGTCCCTTTATGCCGCAATGTAGAGACAACTTGGCGGGAAAAGATAAACCGATATAAGGAGTTATCTATTGAAATAAAAAAGTTGTGGAAGCAGAATAATGTAACTATTGTACCGTTAATTATATCAGCAAATGGTATTGTTCCACGTAAACTCCATGACAGTATTAAAATAATTGGTCTCCAACCGAACATATACATCGAGATGCAAAAAGCAATCATTTTGAACACGTGTAGGATAGTGCGAAAATTTTTGAACTAAGAAGAATGAAGACTTCAAGAAGTTCTCCATCCCGATGGTGGTTTTCGTGGTTTCCACCGTACAAAGAGCGAATGCTGGGATGAGTACAAATCGGCCACGACCGTACATAGCATCCACAGTTCGGTTTGGAAGAAATAATGTGGACAATGATATATTAAGTAGCTCTAAGTAGATTTTAATAAGGTAAACACATGGAAATACTTGACGTTTGCGTCCGTACAACGTGTTTATGCCGGTTTTGACCGAGTTTGTATGTATTGCAACAATAAAATAATAATTATAATTATTATTATTACTATTATTATTATTATTTGTTATTATATTATATTAATTTAATAATAATTATAATTATAATTATAACTTTTTTTATTATTATTTGTATTATTATTATTATTATTATTATTATTATTATTATTATTATTATTATTATTATTATTATTATTATTATTATTATTATTATTATTATTATTATTATTATTATTATTATTTTTATTATTATTATTATTATTATTATTATTTTTATTATTATCATCGAATTCCATCAGGATAAAATGAACTACTTTCTCGCGGGAAATTATGACGACAGCGGTGCGGCATTGAAAATAACATTATAGTTGACTTTTGACATGTACCATCAATCAGAGACGATAAAGTAGTTCCGGAACAAACTTCTGTATTTACTCTGCTACAATGCACAATCTCCGTCTGGACACTTTGAAAGACTGACTGACTGAAAGACTGACTGAAACTGGGAAGACCTAGTCCAAGGTGCTCTCCCTGTCGTAAGAGTCCGACATACTATGACTTTACTGTCAAGTACGTCGTAAAACAACAATTAATAATACAATGCACGAGCGACAGTCATTTCGAAGTGGCGGTCTTAGTTCCATGCCACGCTAAAAGCAGCGTGGCTTGCACGAGACATGGCGTTGCTTTTCCTAGTGGCTACTCTGATTTTCCATAGGAATATAATGGGCTACCTATGACGCCGGTCACCAAGTTATTGAAGTCCAGTAGGAAGTATTATTACTGTTACTGTATTTGCTAAAATTAAGGGATGTTTATAGTTATATATTTATCCTGCTCGTATAGGTTAAGCTTAATAAAATCATTTTTCTGTGTGTAGATTTTGGAGAAACCCTCTTTTCTGCAAGAGTATCACAACCAGAATTTCATTTAAGGAGGGCTTTGCCAGTTGGATGGAGGCGTACCTCAGGCTGTTGTTAGAGAGAAAGAGGTTTGGGGCAGAGCCCCTGCCAGCATTAAAATATGAATTGCCAGATCCCGTTGACAAACGCTTTTAAATATACGTATGTCGCTTACGTATTATGTTTTTAGAGCTCTAGGATTTTTTTTCCAATTTTCCCTCTGCTTGTTAGTGTGATTACAATCTATATGGCTCTGCACAAAATTTACAGAACCGGAATGTTTGATCCATGCACAAAATGATAACAACATCCAAACATGCAGCAATGTTCATAATAATTACAGCAAAGCTGCAATGCGACAGCCTGTTTAGGCTTTGATGGTTACAATAAATAACGAGCATGGCTATCAGTTGGATGCTAGTTAGATAATTCCCGGTCCCAATTAGAAGCAGGTCGTTGAGCAAATTATATTAAATCCATAGTCATAGTCGTCTGCCACGTTATTGTCAGACACAATATGTATACTAAGCAATGAGGCTCACATTTGAGGCCAATAGTAGGTTTAAAAGAATCCCCTTGAAAGGGAGACTTTCAATCTATGTAGACAGTGATTTCGCGCTTATATTAATAGAAAGTATTAAATTAATTAACGTGTAAGAAAAAACACTGACATACTTCGGTGAATGCTTATCCCATTCAGTTTTACAACTGATATACAAAGGAGGGCAATAAATAAAACTATTCTATTAACAATGAAACAATAATCAAAACAATGAAGACTGCAGAGTTTAAGGTTCCTCTCGAATGTCTCAATGTTTCAGCTGGTAAAGGGTAAATGGGTTCTGCTCTATCCCTTCCTACTCTCAGTATGTCAGTATATGTAATTAATTGGTCACCTATATACAAAGTATGCACATATTGAGAATAAATATCTTTGAAATTAATACGATAATTGTTAAGTACAATTAAATATTTTTCCATGATACGTTTCCACGCGAAAACACATTTCAGACATTCATTAGGATAGATAGACTAATAAACTGTGAGAATTATTAACTGTTCGCATTGAAATCTAGCAAGAATTGAGTTGGGTCGTTAGTCGAGGTTCCACTCCGCTTGGTGCATTACGGGGTATAGCCGCCACTTCCTTTGTCAAGCGTCATATTGATAGCGTCCCTTTCAATGGAGAGAGTTTGTCGGATTACTACTCTGTGTTCATAATTCGTTGGTATCAGCTTTAATATATTCCCTTTAACTTGGCTTCTGTCCACACTCAGATGTCGTGATAGCTATTGAAGCCTTGAAAGTAAGGCTCAAACCAATGTCCCTTTGATCTTAAGGCGATGGTGAGAGGGTTGGGGTTAGTGAGGGAGAGAATGTGAATTGTATGATATCTATCATCAAGAATCCGTCATTCGCTAAAACGGATCTGTATAATTTAAAACAATTATCTTTGAATGGCTTTGCGGGGAAAGTTATAATACTTGACGCGATTAAGAGCGAAGGGTATCTCTACGTCAAAAACCGCAGACAATTTTCATTTTTTAATTATATCTCAAGAATGCTACTCGAAATAAAAAATATGGATCAAGAGCGCACTGTGTGTTGGTAAGCTCTACAGACTGAAATAAATATTATAACCATTAGCGTAGTTATTTTGATTATTAAATCGATAATTAGTAAATAAAATGAATTGGCAATAAAAACCATACTGATTACAATGTAAGACACATTTAGAGCATTCAATCTGTAGGGGTTATCAAACCACATTGCGGTTTTGATTCAGATTTTCGACTTCGAAGTCCATTCTGAGATATAATTTAAAAATGAAAATAAAGCGGTTTTTGACGTAGAGGTACACAAGTATAGCTTAGAGATGTATAAACGTTACTTTCATTTTGAGAAGCGAATCCCGACGTCGTAATGACACAATAGAACTCAAATCAAATAACTGAAACCTTCCAAGATTGTTCTTTTAACTTTGTTTAAAAACTTTGTTTTACAGTTCTACAAAAAACTTTGACTTGAGTTCGATATTGTCACCTCTACAACAGTTACTTAGAAGAACGTCTTTGAACTTTGCCTTAGTTTGACCTTCAGTTTATTGACGAACACCAGGATTACAAGTTCTTCTTCATTTGATAATTACTTCTCGTTTTCGAGTCGAGTTAATGCTTGAAGCAAAACCAGTGTAAGTTATAAAATACACATAATGATAATACTTTTTTGTAGGAAAACCTGTTATAGGATACATAACAGCTTTACCTCATGTGCCCTATTCTTCAGGGGAATAACTATAGGTAATGTTTAGGATATGTGATACGGAATGCCCTAGGGCTGTTTGGACTCAATCCTTGCATTCGCCCATACGACTGAGGAAAACCTCGGGAAAAATCTTCAGTCAGGAATTTCAATTGCCGGAATCAAACCGGCAACCTCCCGAATTAGTCTCGCTTCTTACCGCTGAGCTACCTCTATCGGTATAGAATACATTAACTTGTTGAATAATGTAACTTTTTCGTAGGAATCCCTGCTGCAGAGTGCACTCCAATCTTACCCAATGTGCCAATCTTGTGACTAACTAAGAGTGTTAGTGTGTTTGGATAGTTGTGAAGGATTGCCTTCACATGGCATGGCATCTTACAGGACTCAATCCCAGCATTCGCCTTGAGACAGAAAAACATCGGAAAACTTCAGTCAGAACTCCTGAATTTGAGCCCCGCGTGTCTGCACCTCCTGAGCCACCCCTTTCGGCAACGATGTTGAATAATATATAACATAAAGTGATACTAAAATCGTCAATAACCATTAGGAACCATCTCCTAGCTGAAGGTTATCTGGAGGTCACCTATATTGCCACGTCGCACGCAACTCGTAAATCCGCATCCAAACGACAGTCTTTAAATGAAGACAAAGATAAAGAAAGCTAGATAACCACATCATCACTGAAACACGTTAGGACTTGCCAGCACGTGAACCATTGTAATACTGAACGACAAATCTTAGAACTTCTGCTTCTTATTAAATATTCCCATAAAATGATACTCGTGATTAGGGGTGTATTATGATATGTTGAAAATAAATCAAATCCAAATTTTGGACAACCTCTTGGTCTACCTTCAATATTACGCTTCATATTCTATTCACTACAAACTATACAGCCTACTACTAGATGCAGTAATATGAAATTGTGCAAGTTCATATTTTGTTTAATACTGTAACACACCTTTGTTTAGGCGACAAGTTTTAAACAAAAGATGTTATTCATATATTTTCGTTCATCGTAATTAAACAAACAATTGTAGAGGTCCACGAAACAATAGCATCGATGGTAATCAAGAAGCAGTACCTTCTATCTGGTACTTTCTGCCTCATTGATTTATTGGTATCATTGTTTCAGCAAATTATTTTGCGTTTTTTCTGACAGTACCCGCTATCGGTTGAATATAGCATGCCTAATGGAAAGGGACTTGCAGCTGTTTTAAAGTGCCTGTTCTGATGCTGTTTCACTTCCAATGTATCTTTTTTGTGAAGTACGTTTTTGGGAAAATTTATTTATTATGTTACTTATTAGTATGCTATTCTACATACGATCGTTTTATGTGATGTGGCGAAAACTATTTGAGTGTCTGTCTTACCATCCCTAACCGGCTACCAAGAACTTGTAATGCCCTTTGGCTGGTGTGAACATGAAAACATTAGAAAATCCATTACATTATACACTAACTGAATTGAATCACACGACGCGTGAATCATACATAAAGCATATCCTTGCTAACTTTGTCTCTTCAGCCATTCCAACAACAAGAACAAAGTATATTTTGTCTCGTAGAAGTTGTCCGCAAATCCTGGGCCATATCTTCCACTCAGTCGTTCCCAAGAATATCCCCCCCCCCCCCCCATCACCGCCAACATGCATCGTCCTACAACACCAATGTATGGTGAATTGTTCAACCTTTCAACTGAAGCCCGTTCTTCCACAATAAGATAAACCGCAGTTAAACTATTCTCTGGTTTAATTTAAACGGTAGATGTAACTTTGTGTTACTGGATATGGTTTCGTTGCGCCACTTGAAGTTCAAAGTAGGTAAAATGAGGTTTTCTTTGTAAGGGAGTTTGTGCTCTGCTTAAACCAGACTTTTTGAAAAACAAGATAGAGAAAATGCCTACATTGATTGATCTTCACGCATCAAGGACCTACGACCTTTGCCTGGATTCAAGTGAGTGAAGTACTAAATGTGCATTATAAATTCATAGCGTTTAACACGATGAAATATTTTTGTAAACAGATAAAGTTTTAATGCTAAACACTAATATATAAATCCGGTTAAATGTTTATATTTCATTAAACATAAGCCAAAAGCACAGTGATCCATAAAGGCTATTGACTCATCATATTAAATGACATAGCATTTTTAAGAAATAAAAATACCCCTATAGTTATACATTTTGTTTGGATCAATAAATTACCTGCCATACTCGCACTCGCACGAGTGTTGATGCAAACGACACAAGCCCACTCATAGCATCAAAATACAAGTCAAAAAGAATGTTTATCTAAAATTCGTGTAGCCTATCGATGAGCCGATATTTTACTATCATGTATAACATAAAATATTTATTCAGTAATTAAAATGAACAAGGATTTATTTAGTTACGGTGATCTTAATTAATATTGAAGACCACCGTTTAATTCTTACTAATTGCTTTTGCTATCTAATGCGTTGCCTTATCAAGTGGGTCGTGAGCGTGGTGTGTACTGCGATTGTACAGCAGAGCGTGCAACACTAAACCCCGAGCACTGGATGGTGGTTAAGCCATCCAGGCCGCACGAATAACTTGCGACATTCACCTCTAAGCCACACCGGAGGGTGAGAGTATCAAGAGATTTCATGGTAAGATTTACTGGAGACGTTCTTGTATAGCCAGTGTTGTTATCTGGTGGGTCAATCCCGGTATCAGAACGTTTCGCATTTGACTCCGTGTGTTTACGAAACCTGCCTAATAGAGACGCAGTAAACATCAGACCAATCTGCCCTAACTTGTGTTCCGACCTGAACATGTTTTAGCATAATAATATAGAGATTATAGTATAAGGCTTATGTTATAAAAAATAAACGTTATTTATTCATTTAATGTCTATTCTATTGGATAATAAAACTGATGTACAAACGAGGAGAATAATTATACCTATCACCTGCATTGGTGTTAAAAGTACGGATGGAGACATCTTCGTAGCTGAGTTATTTTACCAAGAAGGCACCGAGTTTGGCCATTGAGGGCGCTAGTGAAAACGAATGAAGCACTCAAGTGGAAATGTCACGCAACTTTCTGCTGAAACAGCGTCGTTCTTTCTACGTCGATAATGGCAAAATTGTGAAAATTATTTAATTAAATACGACTCTTAAAAATTTGGGGCAGGTTATGAATCCCATCAGTCCATCTTAACAGGGAAGGCCTCATTTAATTCAGGATAGGTTTTAGATTTTTAGGTTTTACACAACAAACAACACAAAACAAACACAAACAAAACCAGACACTAAAAAAAACACACAAAAAAATAAAAATAAATACACATCAACATGGAAAAACAAACAAACAAAAAAGATATTTCAAAAAAATATCCAGCACAACTTTCAACCGCGGAATGAAATCTTCACCAATAAATTGCTAAATTTGGCCACATATAGCGCTATATGTGGTTTTAGACAACAACACAAAAACACAACACAACAACTATATACTAAAACACGGTGCCTTGTGGTAGCGGCCCGAAACAAATTTTGTCTCGGGTCCCTTTAGATATAAAGGCGGCCATGCGGCGAATGTCGTTCCAAACAACAATTATTCTATAATTATAATATTCTGAAATAAAAATATCAAGTACAGGCAGTAAAGCCAGCATTTTATTCTGACCACTGAATCATTTCATTAATTAGTTTGATTATATTGACAATTTCACAGTCCATATAAGATAGCGGATACTAAATACTATTAAAACTGTTATTGGTAGACAGCCATTCTCATGATAAAATAAATTCCTCCGCCTGGTTTAGGGTATGTGTATGTAATATATGCATTTTATATTGCTGTGAATACTCCAAGCAAAAGCCTGTGGTTACGTTTTATGAAAGTGATGGGCTGCTTTAAAATCTCCTATGAAATACAGAACATCCATAACAATTTTTTTCGAAGAGAAAATTAATATTTCAATCTTCTTCTACATGACTGGCTTTCATTTCAAAACCTCTCGACTATATATTGTGATGTTCGCCGACACTGTAAAATTTACAGACAGGCTTATCAAAAGATCGAAAATACACTACTAAACAAACAAAGCAGCTTATAGTATACCGGGTAAATCCATGAAAAGTATGAAGAGTTATAATTCATTTTAATTATTGATTGTAATTTACCATATTTGTTGAACGTTCAAACAAGAAGTGATTCGTTATTTTCCTCTGCCAAAGATTAGTAATTCAGTTCTGATCACACAAAATGTACACAGCGTTTGGTCAATATTGGCAATTCCCATCGAGCGGATCACATGCGTAAACAGTACCGGCATGCAACTGGTGTTTGAAGCGCTAGAGGGAAGAACGGTAAGAGCGAACATTTTTTGTGAATTATCCTGTTTTGTGTACACAAATGCTTTGTTGGTTTGTTCCTGGCAATATAAAATACTCCTCGATCCCCAGTTTGTATAAATGTATTAAAACATCAAGGGTTTATAGACAGACAAATATCGTAAATTTTGCATAAACGAGGCGTGGCGTGCTAACAAGTGCAAAGTAGGTAGATAGATGGTTTAGCCGCGGTCGCTTCTTCGGTTCCCATCACCTCGGGCTAGGTCAGGAGGTGGATGGGTGACCACTGTCCTCTGAAACACTGTTTACCATTGGTTAGAGCGGGTTGGAGGGTTCGAAAGCTTGTGTAATATCTTCGTTCTTCTCGCAGTCCAGGTAAGTGGAGGAACCTATATGACTGGTAAAAGTCACACCGTCCTTTCGGATGGGACGTAAAGCCGATTCCCCTTGGTACTTTTCGACATGAGTAGGCTACGTGCCAGTACCAGACTTCCCCTTATCCCTTTCTCATTATCATTCATCAATCATCACTCATCAAGCTAAAGAAGGCGTTGCGCCCTACACTGGCCTTAATTACAAGAAAGTAAAGTAAAGTAGATAGATAATATACATTTGTAAATTTACATGTTTTTATTTATACCTCATTCGGTGACTTCAATCATCGAATCATATTAATTGGACCCAACCGTTCTACTAAGGTGGACTAAATTGTGTAGTAGGCTTTCTCATAAATTTAATATGGCCAATTCGATTGAGTGCATATACAAATGACCCTCGTATTAATTTTATTCTCTAGTATATATGGAGTATTTCCTCGTTAGCCTTGATATTGCCCGCTATCAAACGGGAGTCAACACGTCGAATAGTAACATAGAAACCGATATATTCAATAACACAGCAAGCAGAACATTTCATCGTGGCGGTATGCAATATTATTAATAACATTCCCAACGCTAATGAATTTGCTCTCATCCCCGACATCGCGACTTAATTACAAATATAGGGAGTATTAACGTGACGTCACAGCGGCCATGATGGAGGGCAAAATGTACATGTATTGACATTTGAATTTTGAACTGTCATTAGAAGATAAATATGCTTACGACAGTTTTTACACATATATCCCCTGACACAGTTTACGGACATCATTATTTATGCCATTGTGAAGTACAAAACAAAGAATGGCCAATACAAGCGTTTCTTTATGTTGCTTTTTAGCAGTAATAACAAACTGATGTTTGAAAACAGTACAACTTTAACCAAACGACAACTGTAGATAGTGACATTTGGTTTTACTCCCATGTTTTTGCAGCTTGGCTCATCGAGACGATGAATGAATGGCTGAGTTACGATCGAAAATGAAAAAATGTCATGTCCGAATCAGGTCCATTACACATCGCTGCAAGCAAGGAAGGGAAAGTGCCAAGTGGGAGGAGAAATGTTCAGTGGGACAGTGGGGGGAAAGGGACAGGGTCTCTTTTCGTCTCCTCCAACGACTAGCAGTCACTCTGGGCCTATTCTATCCCGGGCCCAGATGGGCTACGACAACTGAAACAATTGAAGAAGAATGCATTGCTAACCGAAATTGAAGAAAATTGCAAATTGAAGAAAATTGAAGAAGAATGAATTTCTAACCGAAAGTAAACAAACATGGTACTTGGCCACATACATTATTTGCCCTATTCTATTCAGTATTGTAAATATGAATAGGAATATTTAATAAATAAAACATCGCCGCTCACGCGCCTAATGTGAATACACATTTAAGAGTAACAACTAATAATGATCAAAACCACACTGCAAAATGTTCTATTTTTTGCGTGACAGAGATATGACAGTGCAAAGTGACAGACGGTCACTTCTTTATATGAAATATGTGATCCGAAATAGTTCGCATGCACGCTATACTTCCCTATTATTGCTAGCAAATCCAATTAGTTGCAAGCTCGCTATGGAAATTTTGTGTATTTAGCATGCCAGCAATATATTGCGGCAATATACATTGCTTCCCTATTAGATCCTTGAAATAAGTGAGATCCTGCAATAAGATAACAACCGGCATATCGTCTTCGGGGTAGCATTCGTACAGGTGTCTGCTGGCCCGAATACACTTGTTAAAAAATACCTATACTTGTGCGGTCGCCCGACATCAGTGATGTCCACAGAGGATGGCCACGAGTGTAGCCCACTGAATAAAACACGACGTGTCAAGGAGATTTGTTAAATAAACTACGGCGCCAGTCCAGAGTTAGGTCTCTAAGGAAACCCCTCTCATTATTTACAACCTGGCCATTAGCCTGTGGTTGCCTGGTAGAGGGACGCGCGTTCGATCCTAGCTCGATCGGGTCTCTCGCGTCCGTCCATCCCGTTCGGAGGACCGAGAATCCCCGAGTATTTACGGAAACGAACGAACGAATAACATTTTCTCCCTCGTGTTAACAGTGAACCATCATGACTGTATTTTCAAATACGGGTGTTTTGGAAATATTAGCATGTTAAATGCTGAATCGCTCGAGGATGAATATTATAACAGGTATCCAATCAATTAATTAAAATTAAACTTGATTTCATATTAACGGTAATTCTCGATCAAATATAAATGTGGATGCCGGACTTGTTAGGGTTATCATTTGTACAATAAACGAAGAAAAGGAATCACAATCATTATTTTCTTTTCGGGTTATCAACTAAGAATATACTGCTGAGAATAAGAATATTATTCCAGTTTTGATATTGTTTTGATGCTTGACGCTCATGACGGCAGCGACACAGTTGGCTCACAAACAGGCTGCACTGCGTTGGAACTGCCCGAGTCTACTTTGGCACAATGCTTTTGCAACGTTGACGTGCAAGAGTATAAACAAGATATGCGAAAGTCACAATACAATTACAACGCGCTCCTAATGGTGAATGCCTAACCCGTAACTATGGGTACGTCCGACGTGCTACTAGTATAGTCAAAGCTTGTCTCTCTCACCAGACACCGAATAGTGAGTACGTCCGACGTACAAGTGTGAATAGGAACAATAATGTCAATTCATCTCAATGCCACAATGCCAGTACATCCATGTCATAATGCCAGTATCTCCATGCCATAATGCCAGTATCTCATTGCCACAATGCCAGTATCTCCATGCCATAACGCCAGTATCGTTTGTGTCCCACGGCGATGCTTCCAGCCCTTCAGATTGCAACTGGGCTCAGGTTTTGATTCGGGAAATTAGTACGGATTTTAATCAGTGTACGAGTATACAATCCGGAAGTTAATTGCAGAACGGAAATAGCCATCAACAGCAGGTGGTTTAAGGCTTACAGCATGCTTTGTGGATGCGACAAAGCATTGGCGTAACATAAATGGAGAGATATTGCATTTTGGACGAAATGTTCAAATTACGATGATATTTGAGTTCGATTGGTGATCGGGTTGTAGTTTTTATTTAAACCGCGCATCGGAAGCGCATAACAGCTCTCACACGCACACGCACACGCACATTCGGAACAGTGCACACATTACGTTCTATGTGGGTGAAATTCCCTTTGAATGTGAACTCGCCTGCATTCATGTTACAAATGCAAAATGTCTGTACGATGAAATTCGAAAGGACGGGACAACGAGCTTGCTTCAAATAGATGTTCGTTTCAAAATAGCGGCTTCGTCACACAGATATCGCTCACTCAGGTCTAGACTAACGTTCATTCCACATCAAGTTCCACAAAGCCTGAACTTGGTGGTCTAGCCCGGCCCGCGAACGAGGTTGGAACTTGATGTGGAACAGAGTTTAGACTTCCATAACGAGCTATCATCGCCCGTGTGAGAATATTGTGAACAAGGCCACTTAAAACACTGACCACGTTTTGTGTTTTATTTTATTTTTTATCTTATTAAGGGTTACAATAAAGCGTTTCATATACCATGCTACATTGCCTATTATTACAAGTAAATTGCTTGATGCCCTTTTAAAGCTAAGAAAAGAAAAAAAATAAGATTTCTTTAAATAATGACCACACAGAAATAAATTGTTGTTGATTGTTCAGTAAAGGTCTACAATATGATTATAAACTTAAAAAAAGGTTACCAGAGAACCACTAACACAAACAATTCATATTGCTCGAGAAATATTAAATCCTATCATTTGAACATGAATCTGTTTGTAAAATACCGATATTGTTTACATGCCTCAAACGTGCGGTTTTCTCCATTGTGCGCTTATACCGACTACCGAGGCAAGATTTGAACATGAATCTGTTGTATAATATCGATATTGTTTACATGCCTCAAACGTGCGGTATTCCCCATTGTGCGCTTATACCGAGGCATGATTTGAACATGAATCTGTTTGTATAATATCGATATTGTTTACATGCCTCAAACGTGCGGTTTTCTCCATAGTAGGCTTATACCGAGGAAATATGAATATGATACGCAAGGTGGTCAGCCTAGCTCCTAGATCAAAGGGTGCGGAGATAAGCCCGGCCTGCATGCAAAGCCACGTTATAACTGACCAAGAGGCATTAACAAGCAAATAAAGTACGGATACAATAGGCTAGGTGGACACAATAAACGGAGCCTGGAAGCGGAGTTGGCCATTCTGTGGTCAGC
Source organism: Isoperla grammatica (assembly GCA_945910005.1). NCBI lineage: Eukaryota > Metazoa > Arthropoda > Insecta > Plecoptera > Perlodidae > Isoperla > Isoperla grammatica. Next base: position 60,526,111 of record OX246738.1, read on the forward strand.
GGGCATCGGTGGGATTAGAACTGAATCTATGCGCGGAAGTCCTTTGTTTTCGTCCTGTGTGTAAGTGTGTACGGTTCGTTTTTTAGAAGAGAATAGATGAATGAAGAGTGAAAAGAACGGTTCTTGGTTCTCGTTTGAAGGTACGACGAAATATTGCAAGCGCACAACACTGTGTCTAAAACCCGTTTGGTTATGTGGACGCGTATTGGGTGCATCTTATAATACCACCGCAAAATAGTACTAAGAATTTTCGAAATCAAGGTTCTGTCTCAAAATCTATTTGTTTGGAAAAATTAATAAAAATAAAAAAATAAAGAAGTATTAAACATTTAGAATAGATATAAGCATATAGTTCATGATTATAAAGTTGAACATCACAGTTGTAATTTTATAATATTACATGCTTGGTGTTTTGTAATGTTTTTTTAAGTAGGGTGCTCCGGGGTAGCCTAATTGTGAGATAATGAAAACTCGGGGCTAAAACAGAACAGTTGAAATTTACTGTAATGAATATATTTATTCTTTTATTTTATAAATGTAAATAAATAACTACATATGTCCCTTTTAAAATATATATCTCAGAATATCAAATTGTAAAATGAAAAAAATAAACCTGGTCTAAAAATTATATAAGGTAACCTTGAATCTTAAAAGGCTGTGTGAATGCCATAAAGGTATGTGAAGTGTTTAATGTTACGGATGAACCGACCAACGACATCAGCTTGTTTGTTCAGCTTTGAGCAGCTCTTCTGTTACGATGAAAATATCTTACAATTTCGAAAATTCTTTCTTATATTAAACTTTCCAGCAATGCGATATTAAAAAAATATGTGATGTGAAATTGGTCCTTTAATAAAGAAATACATGCATCGTGTGTTACCAGAGTTGTACCATGAACAAAATAGTTGAAGTGAGGAGAATGTTGTTTTTTTGTCGGAATCCTGTTAGAGAGTTAAACCACATCAAGCAGATAACGGGCCGAACTTTTCAAACTGAGTTTGAAAGCCGGTAACTGTGTTGTTCTCGCCATTACCATCAGCTGCCTTTGTTAGTGAAGTAACCACCTACTTGTCAAACTTGGTCTGTTAATTTTTTGCTGTGGACAACACAATCGATCTTCCCCTCCTCTCCCCCCCCCCCCCCACCCCCCTCCAGCATTTCACAAGAAGAATACAGGTATGTCTCAGTGCCGCGTTATGATGACAATAATATACTCTTTTCTTTTCCTAAAAAAGATTTGCCGCATAACAATTAAAAATGAAAGTGTTGACCGGAGAAAATTTAATTTTCCTAAATAACCGTACTAATAAACTTGTGGATGGTGGAAGTGAAAGAAGAAGGAATTATCAAAATGTTCAAAACAAACTTTTATTTTTGTGCTGGCGCATCATCACTCTAGGATCTAGATATTGCAACTTCTGGAACCAAAGCCACAGTGTGATGCTAAATATTTTAATATAGTGTAAGCTCTCCTTTATTTTTAATACTTTTTATTAAATAATAATTTTTATTTTTAATAATGTTGTACTATCATGTACCATATCATGTATGTTATCATGTTTCTTCCTACTTTGTTTTCATTATTTATTAGTACTCAGTTAGTATATAAGTTGACATCATTTCATTTCTTGATTGTAAATGTAAGTTAAGGAATCTGTAAAGAGTTTTCTAAACTCAAGATTCAACCTGTGTCAATAAAGATTTACTTTACTATATACTACGAAGTTTTGAAAAATGTATCTGTGATTGATGTTATACAGACTTCTTCCCGGATTTTGTATTGGCGGATGCAAATATTCGTAGATCAAAAAATTATCAAATACATATTTGTTGGGAATTTTATAAAAATATTAATTATTATTTAACACAACAGAATTAATTTTGTTTTGAACATTTGATAATACCATCTTTTAATTTCACTGTCTGTAAGTTCACTTGTATATATTGTGAAAATTAAATGTTTTTCTTTTTGGCACATTAAGACAGATTTAAACTAGTTTTTTTTTTAAGTTTTTTTTTAAACTTTTAGTAAAAGCATGTTACCCTCTGTCATTAAGCCTTTTCGTTTCATCGTGTTTCATTTTCGTCGTCCAAGCTCAAGTACCCTTAGGTAATCTAAGCTAATAATTGATTTAGTCAAGAACAGTGGCTATTTTTACAACGACAAGAGACAGAAACAAATACGCACTTGAACATGAAAGACGTTTAGAGACAGAATGAGACACAGAGACAATGTTGCAAAGTAGCGACCCACGTTATAAGTACATAGAGTAGGATCAAATCTCCGTAATTACGATTAGCGAGAGAATTCAGTAAAGGAGAGAAGACATCTGTAACTGACAATGTCGAGCAGACGTTCTTCGGTTTTTTGCACGACTTTCAATTAGGGGCTGGATTAGTTAGCGGAAAAAGGGCAGATAGAGCAAGAAGGGGTGATAGAGTATATAACTTTCTTCCCGTCTTTATAGAGAAGGCCTCCAAGTCTCAGGCTCGTCGATGATGGCGTAGCGTGGGAGTAGGTGCAGGTGGCCCATTACTTGTAGGGGCATGAGAGGAGAGGGAGGGTGGGGGGAATTGTAGTCTTTTGACCTTGATTTCTAGTGTTAGAACCCCATGAAGCATACTCCAACAGAAAAGTATGAACAGCTGACCATTCCATTATCAATCCGGGCACAAAAGTGAGATTATAATATCAGAACGAACTAACTACAAAATCTGTGAGCCCTCCATTTCCATGGGATTGTATCAAAAGTGAGAAAGCGCAAAATTGCAAATTAGCGACAATTTGCCGTTTTACACATTTTCTAGATTCTGACTTTGGATATTTTACTGCACTTTCAGAGAATTCAACTTTCGGGGGTTCATTTACTCCCGCCAACACACGCATCTAGTTAACCTAACCATGGGAACCATGGTTGAGGCAAAGGACCGCGAGAAGTAGGGACTAGGGAACTATGTTACAGTCGTGCGTTGAACTGATTTGTTGTTCACTGTTAGCACAAATATTTAACAGATGCAACGAGCCGTGGAATGAAGACAATGTCTTTCATGCTACAGATACATGGAAGTACTGCAAACCTATTGACAACTATGTGTACTTAGTTGTAGTACTTTTATTTATATATCACCATGTCACGATTGAGAATGGGCAATCATGATTCAATAGTATCTTTGGTAAGGAAATATATTGATGGATCATGGCAATATACTATGAAGTGAAGATATTTACACTTTTCATTCTACACAAACATGGAAGTGTTTCAAACCTATTATACTCTGTAGTATAACTAATTGCTAGATAAATAGCATCATGCCATGATTGAGATCTGGTTATATAATGTACGAGTATACCATTCAATACAATACACGCATTGTGCTGCTAACAAAAAATAGTTTCAAGGATATTATCATAAACAGGTATTAGGGTTATGTTAACAAGAGGTATGCAAATGCTATGGACAGAGCTCTGTCTATCATTATGGCCGACGTCAGAGGCAGATCCTAGAAAGCCCTTAGGATATAGACGGTTATATAGGGTTCGAACCTGTAATCAATTCATGTGGACAACCGCACAAACACATCTGGCAGTGACATTGTATAGTGAAGCTACACATACATACATCAGTAGGATACATACATCCATACTGTTCAGTCATCAAGCACAAAACAGTTTCATGACTATATAAGCTTATAAAGGGCAATCACGTGAAGAACGTATAATATGATTACAATCATACATCCTAGAACAAGTTTCTGGCGTTAAAAACTCGCAAACACTGGTTTTATGTGGTTTCCTATACTATTTGTAACTCTCACACATTATTTCAGTTTCACATATATCAGCGAAGTCCAAACTTTGCATGACCCTGTTATTATTAATTTATCAAATTTCGTTTTTTGAATACTAATCTTAGCAATGCAACTCTCAACTATCACGACTGATTCAACAACTTTTAAATTTTCTATGGTAGTGCAGCCGATCAAAAGACATTTTGAAGTTTAATTTTTTTTTATAATAAATTATTAATATTAATTAATTTTTCTAGATGATGCATTGCATTATGAATAAAAGATAAATTTAAATCTCACTGTACTGTCCTGCCGGGACATTACTCAATAAAGAAAAACTAAATTCGTTTTTCAAAAGTACGTGCAATACAGACGTTGTGTAATTTGGTGTCAACATGTCAACTGAATTTGGTTATTTCAGAAGTAAGATATTTTTCAGTTACAAGGGTTTCACTTATAAACGATTATTTAGTTATACTAACATTTCCAAAGGCTGCACTGGACCGGACCGCACTGAGTGCGCCTTTAACAATTGGAACAACAATACAATAGGGGCACCAGTGCGCACTGAGTGCGCCTACTGGAAAGCGCCATTAGTTACAAGCTTCGCAATGGTACACGTGCAATATAGATACAATGTACATAGTTCAAGTTTTGGTACTAATGGTGTTTACTGATACGGCTGCAATAGAAGGCAGCCAACAGTCCAAAATAGAACAGCGTAGAACGTTATCCAAGATAACTGTACCTTTAACATTTCCTTTCTTTCATTCGTACAGCCAATGAGAAGCTTGGTTGAGTGGAGCGAAAGTGATGCCCTCACAGAAGAGCCGACTTTGTGCGATACAAGTCCGGGACATAACGAGTGATGCGGGCACTATAACCCATAGTGCTGGTTGGAGTGGAGACTAGAGGCCTTCCACACGCTTCTAGTCTGAGTTCTCCATAACAGGTCTGCGACTGTCAAGTTATAAGTACAGGATTTGTTGCTACGGAATTGTTTTATTAGATGCTATTTCCATAAGAACAAACTCCATAGCAATTCCATAAACAAATCATATACCGGTACTCGTCTCTGCATCTTTATCACAGTATATCACATTGGTGGAGGTGCCGGGTTGCGGCTCGCAAAGTAGATAGCGAAAGGTCCGGTGCTTCGGGTAGGCTTACATTGGCCTACATTGGCCTACATGTATTAGATAAACAATTAAGAACCATGTTTTACATGAACTATTAGTTTATAGTAGGTATTGGTTGTTTGGAAGCATATTAGGAAAATTGTCAATTGCGTTTTAACACATCATTATACGTCGTCAACAACTTTTTTTGTGGTAATATTTCATATGATCATACCTATATATTCATCATTCTCTTATCAATAATAACAACAGATATGATTCCACTTTATCCTGTTTGCGATGGTTGTATAAATAACAGTTCAAGGCCAATTTAAGATTAAGTAGGAATAATTCTTTAGATTCTGTTGTTTGGCTTCAAGTATCTAACTCTACTGAATGTGTGATTTTTGTACGTTTACTTTACGTTCTTCATTTGAAATTTTTATCTAAATTATGTCTACTTTCACCGTTACTTTATTAATTTATATTAATTATAGTTGAATTGATCAAAAATAGTTTTAATATTTGAAGCTACGATCAATATCTTAATAAAAATAATAATAAACATTTTAAATGGGACACTATAGTTTAAGCCCTCGCCTTTAATAAAATTCTCAATGCTCTCAATATCCACACATTGATAAACATGTTCACACACAAGAAATACAATCACGCAATCTTACATTCAGGCTACATTCATGCACGGAATGTACAGCGAGAATGTAACGTTTTCACATCACCTGTCTTTTATTTAACTAATAACTGTTATTATTTAGGTGAATAATATTGTTTTTTCCCTCACCATATTATGGCAGTGAGTATAACGGAAGTTGACACCGCATGACTACATGCTATAAAGTACGGCGGTGGCAACATGTGTTACAAGAACATTATGTACCAGAAACGAGCAAGTTCTGTAGAAGGTACAAAAACAAGACTTCATCAGTGAGTACACTGTACAAAGATAGGATAGCAAAACCTAAGAAGGGAGACTTGAACAAAGCACCTAAAACTGGCTAAAGAAATAATACACATAAGCGAAGAGAGAGGCAATTTCAAGGCCGGTAGAAAGCGCTTTCCAGCAAGAAAACTTAGAAAAACAATATACCTTTTAAGTGGTGATGCAACAGTTAACAAAGATACGAAGAGTGTTTTTAAGTGAGCGAAGCGAGCATTTTCATTTTACTTTTATATGACACCGGTTTGTTTTGTTTTTTGTTCGTTTCGTTTTGTTTGGCTCGTTGGTCTAGTGTGTGGATCGTTGGTGAAGTTGTGTGGCCTGTTGGTCTAGAGAGTGTATTCCTGTTTCCAATTCAGAAGGTCCAGGTTTCGAATCCCGGATCGATCACATTTTGATTTCTCTCCAGATCTTTCCATATATTATAATATTAACCCAGCTGCAGCTTTAAGTAAACGTGACAAAATTTAACATTAATTTTGGAAAGAACTATTAGACAAAGTTTAATTTATCATAAAATTGGAAAGGGGAATGGTGATCTGATGCCTAAGAAAAGTGACATTGGGGTAGATTAGATAGTAAAATTGCTTGTCAACATAGTTAATGTATAATAATTTAAAATTATGTATTTGCTGTGTGTTATGACATCAAGTTTATTAATAAACCATATCAAATGACGAGGCTATCACTAAATGTGTCGCGTTCTCAGAACAAATGCTACGAGATCGAAGGGTGCCTGCTTAGCCATCAAGCATCTATACTGGCTTCTGATCAACATGCAGTCCTCATGTGTGAGTTAACCGCGGACTGTGTAACAATAGAGAAGATAAGTTCTGGAATGGACACAGGATGGTAATAATTGGATCAAAAAGACTAAAATTCCGCCAATTTAGATCTATTTAGATCCTAATCAATTAAAAAAGAATTAAAACAAACCTCTCATGTTTTTAGTCAATGTTGCGCTAGGAAATAACATACGCATTATTTTACAAATTGTCCACCATGAAAATTAATTAAATACAAGATTAATGATGTCGGCCTACAATAAATTATAATGTGTGTGTGTGGTATAACCAGTGTGTGGATAAAATGGCATGTGTTTGAAGTAATTTAGGTTTAGGGTATTGAGCCGTATTTTGAGCCGCAATTTGGAGCTTTAATTCCTGTTCAACCTAAATGTTATGAATTACTCCTGAAAATATAAAACAAGTATGTTGGAAACCAATGTTTTACAAATCAAGCGAAAATACTATTGTGTACCTGTGTAATATACACCTGCACAACATCCCATTACTAAGGGGAGAACATATAGGTAATGATGCAACACTGCGGGTTGGTATGCATAAAGCAACCGGTTGCCGTTTATAATGTTACTGATGAATATTTGACGAGCCGGAAGACTTAGAGAATAGACAATTTAGTTCAAAACCACGAATCGTGCAGAATTTTTGATTAGCGTAATGACAAAAGACTTGGGTATGCAACGCTCTGAGTCCAGTGATTGTTTAATGGCTGTAACAATTCGACGGTATAGCTGCAAAAGCCTTTTCCCGCGCGCCAACCACGCGCCATTTCCTGTTCAATCCGGAAAAAGCTCTACAGAGGGAATATCCACTAATTATTCCCCTGGGATGTGGACGCGAGTATTCGATAATTCTGTGGTCTATTACGCAGACGGGTCGCGGCGCCATATATCTACACGCCGATAGCTGAATGACGCTCTGTCGCATTCAACGCGTTATTAGTGAGGTCTTTGTCATGGTGACTATTTGCAGGGTTAATAAATGGATTTGTTGGTTTGGAACTTGAAACAAAATGAATCACTCACAAATACATCGTTGTGGTAGATAATATTAGAGAGATAGATAATAAAGCACATTTTGCATGGACAAACGACTAAATGAAACCCGTTACAAAATAAATATAAAAGCATGAGAAGCTGGAAAAGACAAAAGCAATATTGAAGTTTTCCGTTCCACGCTTTTGCACTAAGCCAGTGACTATAAATCTATTTAAATATAAAGGACATGCTGACATCAAGAAAATTGATTTGAAATAAGTACAAATATAAAGCACAAAGCTAAGGTAAGTTAACATAAGATTCAAACTATTAAGTTGTTGAACACTTTCACTATATTCGTATATTCTGTCTCTGTTGCCACGTCGCGTTTCCAAAGAAAAGAAAATATGGCGCATCCAGTGTCATTGCTGAAGCTTGACGCTCTTTTTTCAACGAATGGAGCGATCAAGCCCGAGACTAGAGCTGCTTCAAATCCAATTGACTAGATGGAATATGCCAGAGAAAGAAGGGTGAGAGATGAACACACAATCGTCGACAAACAATCACTTTGGTTTTGTACGACGAACCCTTTGTGCTTCTCTTCCGATTGCGGTAGTTGTGGATAGAAGCAGTGGTAACGTATTTGACAGTATGGCAGTCACGTAAGACATTCTAATTTTGTTATTTCACTGTAGAAATCGCAAAAAAATTCATTTTCCCAAAAAAACAATGTTTTCTTTTACAAACCTTACTATTAATTGAAAAAATGCCCCGTGGAATTTTGACCATACCGTAGATACTATTATAAATCCATGGTTTGACTGTCTTTTATACTAATTCAAAGCGTAGAGAAATACTATAAGAATGTCTAAAAGGAAAGGAGAAGAAACCACAATTTTAGGTAATAACATTAATTTATGATATTGCTACTCAGTAGCACCAAATTACTGTGTTCAAAAATAGGCTTACTATTAATTGAAAAAATGCCCCGTGGAATTTTGACCATACCGTAGATACTATTATAAATCCATGGTTTGACTGTCTTTTATACTAATTCAAAGCGTAGAGAAATACTATAAGAATGTCTAAAAGGAAAGGAGAAGAAACCACAATTTTAGGTAATAACATTAATTTATGATATTGCTACTCAGTAGCACCAAATTACTGTGTTCAAAAATATGATTGTAAGCTACGTAAATCAATGCTATTTACAGCGATTGTCTGAAACGTGTGTATACAGGCAGCCAAAACGTCAATCATGTTTTTGTTTCGTAATTAAAACATTGTTGGAACTCATTGTTGCGACACACCCTACGCAATCAAATAAGTTAATTTAAAAAAATAAAGATATTTATTGAAACAGAGGTAAGAGCAAATGGATCAGGTTCATAAGAAAGAGCATGCATCGCATTCTCTATGGAATGTCATATTTTAGTTTACTTTTGACAGTTTTATATCAAATTAAAGCAATTATTTGAAGCAATTATTAAAGCAATTAATTGAGAGAAACCGTGAGTTCCGAGACAGCCTTGCGTGTATCTTCGGCAAAATATCACATGAGTCCGACCTGTTGGTGCAAGGAACGTTAGACTGCCCAACCATGTGGTTCGAGCTGAGATGTCCGCCCCAATGCACGCTCCCGCTCATCCCGTCACACGGGCCTACCCAGCACTATTTTTTTATGATTTACATTATTTAGACTCAAGTTGAGAACCATCAAAATGGATCGAAACTCCACGCTGAGTAACAATTATAAATAAAATCATCATAATTAAACGTTCACTCATTTTTGTGCCTAAAACAAGTTGGACAACACATTTGTTACTGCCAAAAAATTACTTAAAATTTTTGCTTGGGTTTCGTTAACTTTTTCATGGTGTATATTTTTGTTGCTGTCTCTTTTATTTTGAGCTTTGCTTTTCCGTTTCCTTTCACTTATTTCAGTTTATTTTTCTCATTACACCCCTTCATCTTAGTTTTCTTGCCCTGCCTTTCAAGCCACCAGTTTGCATTTTTAATGACCGCATCTCCCTTCCTCTTCCTCAGTGTGCACATCGTAAAACACCCTCCAACACCCCCCCCCCCCCATCCCCCACTCGCCAACTACTGCATTGTTCTTACTTGGTTTCTACACTCAACGACTTCATGCGAATGTACGTCTTCAAGTTCTTATTTATTCATATTTTTCATTTCCAAGAACCATTTTTAATTGCCCGTAATATTAACTTGTTAGTCATTATTCTCTTAGAAAAAAGCTCATATTAATTCAAATTACAGGGTTTGAGGTTTATGAAGATAATAATTCATTTGAATGAGAGTCCTTCCATTTATAAATGCGACTATCTGCCTTGCAAATTGTATTTTATGAAAAAATAATTGCATTCTAGATTTACTTTTCTTATATCAAATAATCTCTTCATGGTAAATCTCTTAAATAAAATTAATCACCGACATTTTATGGTCAGTAAATTTTGATCGTAAGCCTATACTCAATATAGAATAATGGAATATCATACCTTGCGAAAACACGCGAAAAATATATCTGAATACTCAAGGATAATGAATCGTCATGTTAATAATATGTAAGCCTATATTCGTGCAAAGTTTTCCAATATACTTTCTTTCAGTTTTATAGTGGTTTACTTCTCCAATTATTTCTACTTGTAAAATCAAAGTAATCAGTGTTTCATGACCATCATATTATATAGTGTGATCTAAGTTTTGAAAACACATTCAAGACAAAGAATATATTTCCTTTCTTTTATCCACTTAATTTTATTTAAGCTACTAGGCTCATTAGGAGCTTGATCCAACATGTAACCTGCAATATTAAACTGTAATAAAAAATAACAATACAATACAATACAATACAATACAATACAATACAATACAATACAATACAATACAATACAATACAATACAATACAATACAATACAATACAATATAATTCGAAGCATTGCAAAAATGTCCACTAGAACGTAAAACGTTGAAATAATGAGAAAGGTGACTTGAATAGTTATCGGTCCGTCGAAAACAATTTGAATAACCTTCAAGCAGAGGATAGAACCGTTGAGTGAGAAATATATCTCACTCAACGATAGAACACTAGCAAAGAAATATACTTTTGAATTACTTTAAAGCTAGTACGAGCACTGGATGTGTCTGGACTGATTCTATACGGGTGTCCAAATCTGGGAGAAATTGAGTTGGCGTTGGTATTAACTCCGACTGACAAGCTCTGTATACACGTTTGCAATACAAAAGACAAAAATACAAAATGTATTGCCTTTGTTTATAGTGGATTGTGTGTTGTGCTGTCAGTATTATCGAACAAGTAGATTCATTCCCTTAAAGCAGCACTATAGCACTAATAATAAGCACTAATAAGCACTAATAATAAGCAGAGTATCTCTTATTAAGCGAGCGAAGCGAGCGTCTCCACTTGACTCTTATGGCACTTCATTCTGTTTTTTTTTTTTTTTTTTTTTTTTTTATGTCCGTCGATAGCGGTCGAACGGAAAGTCCGATCAACGTGAAATTTGGACCATCCACAAGCCTCGATGTGGATTGAAGGTGTATAGTTTTGAGGCAAAATCGTTCGAAAAGTTACAAAGTTACACCATAGTTACTGCAAAATATTTTTCTGAAACAAAATGGCGGGAAAATGTGAGATAGCCAGATTTTTTTACAGATTTTTCCGTTCACGAATATGTTAATGTAATGGCGATCTGATAAGTATTGGCAAAGTTACACGAAAGTTACTCGAAAATATTTTTCTAAAACGCAGTAACGGCAAAATGTGAGGTGGCTATCTTATAGCAAATTTTTGTCCGGTCACGAATATACTAATGTAAACGCGATCCGATACGTATTAGAGGCAGAAATTACATTTCTATTGCTGTCAATAAGTGTTAGTAACGGTGGCGGACCGTGTTGAAAACATGACCACGAAAATTCTTAGCAACGCACATTGCACTGCATACAACAATGTCGGAAAGTATAATAGCCATGGAAATAAGAACAATTTTTGCAATGCGCATTCTTGAATTGTTGTTAATTGTTGTTCGTATAAGCATTGAAAACTTTTCGCCAGAAAGTTCGTAGATATTGACGCGCTCGCTTATCAACGCGTCAAACAGAGCGTTTTCCTAGTTAGTATAATAGAATGTAGATCCTGTTCCTCGGCCAATATGCATCGCTTCCAACCATCGAGAGCCCAAACACAGCGGGATTCTTTGAAGAAGCGTTGCTACGTGAAAGGCTGTGAGTTCCTTTGACTACCAACTACTTTATGAAAACGAGATGCTTACGAAAATACTTATAAAAACCAGCAGGAATGCCGCAAAACCGCTCACAGAAAATTGCCAGAGAAATTTAGAATATCATAGATAAATAATCCAAGTCTTAGAATCAAAGATGTGGAAAGCGTGGTTGATATTTAAACGTTCGTCTGATCGAACAAAACTCTTTCAGTTTGCACAAATTAACGATAAGTATAAAATATATTAGACAGCGTAGAACGTTTGCCGCGGCCAATCTCAATGGAAGCACGTGAACACAAATTATTATATCAAACTTATTGTTTATCAAGTTATTATATCAAGTTATTGTCAAACCATGGATTTATAATTATAGTACTTACGACTCCATGGTCAAACCAAATATTATACAGGGTTTATAATCTTTGTTCAAACCATGGAGTTGTATGGTCAAACACACTAGAATCATAAGAGTCACGGCTAGTTGGATGTCCCTTATGTCGTGGCTAATGCCATGTACAATAACGAACGTTCGGCTGTTTGTGATTCAGGGGAAATTTCACACTTGTTTTGATCCATACCGCTTTCGGATTTAGCCACGAAAATCTTATTTATGTATAATATTTTATTGTAAAATTTGCATTTCATATTCATGATGATTGCAACGTAGTAAGTAAGTAAAACTTCATTTCCATTTTTATGTTTTACAATTGACAACATTCTCTTGTAATACAAAGTTGTGACCTACGCATAATGTAAAACTTGTTATTTTGTTTATTATGTTTGCAGGCATAATACATTATAATAAACCTCGGTAAAGATAAGGGTAGGTTTTGATCAGTTTTTATAACTGAATAGGATAGACATTAAATAAATAAATAGCATACATTTCTGTTTCTCGCTCTGTGTCTGTGGCATTTGTGGGTGTATAGTAACTTATCTTAATTTCTTTTCAAACTTCTGTTTATTTCTGTTATACATATTATGTTTTTAACTTTTTTCTAATATTATCATATTATTTAAATTTATATGGATTTTCCGTTTTGCTCAATTAATGCACATACAAATGCACATGCACATGCACATACTTTTCCTTGTTCTCTTTTCAATATTACGCATTCAGAAGATTGTTTTGTCGTTTTGTTATCTTTAATATTTTATGATATATCCATTATTTGTGTAGTTCTATTCATATTGTCCTACTTTGAAAATAAGTTTTATAACTGAATAAGAAATACATTTAATAAATAAATAAAATATCAACATACTGAACAACACTGGATCTTACTGTGGTCATTCCTAACGCGGCCATCACACGGGGAAGTTACAAAGGTGAAAGCAAACAGTGAAGAGTAGAAATATGATGTAGCCCATGGGAATTCTCGCTTTTCACTTTTCACTCTTCAGCTTCCCAGTGTGACACAACGGGGAAGTCCGACGATAACCTACCTAATGTCTTATTGTAAAAGTAGTATTGTCTCTTCATTGTTACTATTTCACTTTCCTTACTTCCCCGTGACCCACTAGATAATCAAAAAGAATGAAGTTGTGCTTTTGGTTTTATACAATAATATACGGGAATTTATCTTTGCTTTTACCAAATTATTATTGTTGAACATACGCAAACTTTGAATTAAAATCAAATAACTCTAATGATAAACTAATGCAAAGCTGGGTTTGAATGCATTAATTCAACTCTCAAGTATTAGAGCTTCTACAGCCCCCTATTTGTTTCCCACCATAACATTAGCGAGTTTCATTTTATGCAAATGTTTTGTACCGTAAGACTGCACCACTTCATGAAGCTCTCTCGACTAAATCCAACAGTTTCTTTTTGTGACGTGTTGTGTATACTAACTAACAGACTTTCACCACTCGAAACTAATTAATATTGCGCCACCGCTTCACATTATACCAACCGCGCAGCACAAGATTCTATGGGCTGCAACCATAGAGCCAGCTGCTTGTAAGTGCATTAGCACAGCTTGTAAGCCAACTTATTTCGGTGTCGTGTCTTGCTTAGCAAGTGGCGCATTTGTAGAATACACTGTATGCAAAGCATTCTCATATTAATACATTCGTATGCGGAACCCAAGGCTCACTTGGCGGGCTTTTGTAAACCTTATACCGGCGACCAGCATTGTAAAATTATGTATCGTTCTTCGATATTAGTTCATGTAGTTTCTATTTTCCAGCACTAGGGTGGCAAAATACTGGCGAATATCCATATTTAGAGAAAAATATATTGCACAGAACAATCTGTTTAAAGTTTAATTTCAGAGAGAAAAACTTCACAGAGAAAAACTGCATACGGAAAACTTAAAACGTAGGCCTATATACAATTTAAAATGTAAGATGCAGTATGTCAAATAATTGTTCTACCGGATTAAAAAAATTAAATCAATATTTTGTATACATTTTGGTTAAACCAGTTTTTATTGTAATTCAGTAGGGTATTTGTATGCATTTTTGAGAAAAGTACTAACCACTTAACTATGGGAACTATGGGAAAAATAATTGAGCGCCAGCACTGGGTAAGGTTTGTTTGAACTGTGGTATTAACTAATGTTTTGTGGTTTTATCGCCATAGTATTTTGCTTTTACCGTGTCGTACATAAATTATACTTTAGATAATACTATCCATCTATAGAGTTTTACCTTTAAAACTATTAAAGGAATAGTCAGGTGAGAAACTAAAAAATCACCAATTAGTCATAAGTGCATGATATTCAGTTATGTGTTAAATAAAATTGATATAGGTTGCTTCAATACAAGAAAAACAAATGGTGAACATTTAGCTATTCTACTAGATTCCCTTCGCCAGCTCTGATGCATTTTTCTTCTAAAGCGTAGTACAGCTGTATCGGTTCTGAGCTCGCTAGCGCCTTCCCGATAGACAGAGCACTCATTGTGTAATACGAATCCAGCCACAACACTCGGTGACTGCGGACAGTGCCGCTCAAAACAGATTGCAACTTTTCTACACATCAAGTCACAAAAAAATTAATTGCAGAGCATTTTGTAGAAGTACACGTTCGTACTAAGAAGCATGTTATCGGTAGAGAAACGATGCACATCAAACCTCCCGATCGATTTTTTATAAGTGGCCTATTTTTTTAGCGGTGGTTTTACTATCTTGAGGTAACATTTTTTTCATATGGGAATTACAATGAGAAGAGTTGCTCGGTGCTACTTGGTAGCACCAAACCAAAAAATCGCGATTTCTTTAATTTTTTAACCACCTGCTTTTAAAGTATGGTATTTTATAGTCATGTTTTCCATATTTGTGGGTAGACATATACAAATGGTAGTTTTTTAGTTTTTCATCTGACTATTCCTTTAATATTGTGGTTATAACAATATCAACTTTCATTCAGGAAATTTTTGAATACGCAAACAACGTCTGGAACATGCTTACATATTGTTGATAGCTGTTCGTCTCGCTTTTACTGTTTTCTTTAATATCCATGAAAACACATAAAGCAAGAACCTTAAGAGGGTTTATAAAACATTCAAAACTAAAAGAAATATGTTTTGAATCGTGAATGCATACAGTACTAAGTTTTGCTAAACTAAATGTCATTTTTTGAAAAGCCACACGGTGATTGGCTCAGACTCGCCCATCTATGCAATAAGCATTAATAACATTAGTTTACCTAAAGTTTTCACTGCCTGCCTAGCCTCGCATCTCTCTTGCTCCGCACTTGTATTTGAAATTTCCCCGGCGTTCTTACATCCACCCAAGATTATGTTTTCCTGCGGGAGGTGTTAGTAATCATAACTAACACCTCCCAGAGGAAGACGCCAAATTAGTCTCGAAACATTTAAGAAATCTTAAGTAGCAAAGCGTCGCTACAGCCAGGTTATGAGTATATGTACATTCGTTTATAATTTACCTTTGCCCTAATTGTAGCATTACTCAATACATCACCAGTACATTTTATAAAGTGAAATGTTTAATATTGTTGTGTGACCATCGAAAAGACTACGGAGAAAAGAAATCCAGAGAAAGAAATCTTAAAGTAACTTTAAACATTTTAAACTGATTTAGTTGATTTGTTTTGAGACAGTTTGTCTTGAAATACGTCATTGTTAATTTAATGTCACGACGACCTAAGATTCTTTTAGAATATTAAACAAATCACTTAGGGCATGTTAAGTTATATATGTATAATACTTTTAAAGAGTCCTGAGTCCAGTTTCTTCGTTAGTAATCCAGAAACACTGGCAAGGTAAAGTTGTCCTCAGGGCGACTCAAGAAGTCCCTTTCACTGGCACTGAAGACTTTCTCGTTTCCATCACTCATAATAAATTGAAAGTTAGAGTAAATAATTTTCTTTCCGTCAACATCATAATATCAGCGTGCACGAAAAGAGAGAAAATACGGGAAACAAGAACACAAAGGCATAAGTAATTGCTAAAAATATGGATGGCGTCATAAGGGTGTATATAATTCAATGACGGTACTCTTGTAGACAGTGCTTCACTGTCTCCATAACAGGTGCGATATGAGAAAGCGTCACGGGCTGCATGTGTTAGCTATTTCTAATTACTATGTGAGTAGCCTAATGCACTTAACCCCCTCGTATTATACTAACGGCCTAGGTATAGATGTATAATAAACGTTATATTATCTTTCCAATCGACATCTCTGGTGGTTATTAGCATTGGTTACATTTTTGAATAAACTAAAAACAGGTATATGATAACACGCAAACATACATACATCTCAAGTTTGCAAAGTAAATGATGCGAAAGGCTTGTATGACCATTATAGTCAGCATTTTGCTATACAAAAGTATTACTCTATTAGTTACTGTACCGAGGACCACGTTTATAATATAACTGTACACCCAACTCAACCAAGGAACGATAATTTCGAGCCAGAAGTTATATTAATTCCAATTCTCTATTAAATGACGTAAGGACCTTCTAGATTTTCAATAATTAATTACGTTGGACAAAGCACTAAGATTAAGCGCCAGTTTCACCAAACTTTTAACTTCCAATTTCCCGGTTATCGGACATTTGCTATGAAAAACATGGCGACTGCTATGGACTTTGAATGTAATTTTTCGAGATTACTAAATCGGAGCTTAACGAAGTTAGTTAATTTGGACCCAAGTCAACAAATGATACACTGTTAAAACTTACACAAGACTGAAGTAACTCAAGAAAGTACGATCCCACTTAGCGAAAGCTTCACAAGGATATTCGGAGTTGATTGAAAACTTGAAACTCTTTCCAAACTGTTCGCTTAGAATTTTATAACATGCGGGACCCCTACTGTCAGTAGCAATCTGGAGTTAAATTAGTTCCATTTATGATAATACTTTATTTGAAAGTAATCTGCCTTGCCACGGTTGCCAATATAACATGGAACAACAATTAGTTTGTACCACAATATCAAAATTGTATTTAATTCGTCAGTATGATTTAAATGTAAAAAGTCACATATCGAACTGGGCTTCGATTTATTAAGCAATCATTTCTCTACGTAATAAATGTTTGATGTGTTTTTAATTAATACCCTAAATATGAAATAACATCTTTAATCAGAGGTGAGTATAATTGACAACTATCAGTATATTTAATTATTGTAATTTTGTTTAAATAGTTATTCTTGTCGTGTCCACGTGTATGTGTATGTGGTTGCCTAATTAACGCGAAAATTATTTCCTGTGGGTGAACAATTTTGTACAAGTACTCGTATTCTACTTACAAGTCATCCTAGCATGCCTCACTCAACATCACCATACTCGGCAAACATAGGATGTTTGTTTTTATGTATATATCTAAACAATAAACATCACTGTTGAAAAATGGCAACATTACCCCTCCCCACAACTTTTTTCTCACCCAACTAAATACTGTTTATAACAGGGAAGCCATTCCTGAAATCTTCCACAGTCGGACATAACTGCCTGCGCCAGTGGCGTATCCAGGAATTGGAAAAGGGGGGGGGGGGGTTTCAACCCATATTATAGAGAGTGGAGCCGAAACATAATTGGTGTTCCGGGGGGCTTGCCCCCCGAAAACATTTTCGTCGAGGTCATTTTAGTGCAAATCCGTGCGTTTTACAGCGTCCAACTGAAACAAGATTACTCAGTTTCTAGCAACACATTTTTTCCTTAGCACCGCTAATAAAAGGAACCTCAATCAATAATTTGCATATTTTTTGTATTGCTTTTGCTTTTAATTACAACAATATACAATAATTATAAAGTAAAACATCTAACTCTATTGAAATACTGTCTATTGATACTGCTATTGAAATGTAAACGGACATTTTCCATGTTTCCTTTGCAAAAGGGGGAGGTTTTGTCCCCCCCTCGCCACTGGCCTGCGCCCGTTTCTAGGCTAGAAGAAGATGTTCTCTGCGACAATAGTTCATCATCACACCCTCAATTAGCCTTGTAACATCAGATAAGGCGCTAGACCAACACCAATCTATCTAAGTGTCTTTTACCATAGACTCAGTTGTGAGACGAAGCCAAAAATCTAGACTTTGAATAAAGGGAAAAGTTGAGCACTCTGAAATGTATGAACTTCGCTCGTTAACGTTAGCAATACGCGAAGAAGTGTTTCCTATTTTAAGCTTGGGAAGAACACTTTGGTGGTCCCCAATAAGAACAAAATATCAGGAGGGTTTTCAATGGGGAAAACGATGAAAATATCGTATTTCTTTGAACATGAATAGCGGTAATATTTCACTCACAACCCCTGATATATTTCAGGAATAGCCCTCTAGATTTATCTATGATAATTATTTCTATGTTCGTTTACGTATATATAATTGCATTTACATTAAGTCTTCTATTAAACAGAATAATAAGATAATATTCATATCAAATTAAATATTTGAGGAAATTGTTGGTACTAATCCACATAAATAAGCAATTGGACACTTATGTGTATCAAAAATTGCTCTAAATTAATTTATAAAGCTGCAATCATTGTCTTGAATTGAGGGTGCATGATATCGAGGACATGAAGAGTGAAGAGCACGTGCGTAGGACATACATTGCTGTTGAGGATGAGCAAGGGACGTGCCGGGCTTAGGAATTGACTTAACATTCATTCTATTGTGTACTTCGTTTGCTCAGCTATTGGGTGTTCTATCTGTTCTTAACTTAACGTTTTGGCAATTAAGATAATTTAACGTTGAAATAAATACGTATCTAAATTATTGTATGTATTAAATGTATCCATGTATCCTGTTTATCTGTATTTGTGTCTGCAAACTGTTATTACCATGTGCAGCTCAACACTAGAGTGTTAAATACAACATCTCGTGTCAGCAAAGTCACTATGTAGACGTCACCTCTACTTCGTGCGTATTTTAAAACCCCTCTAACATGTAATTGTTCAACTCTTCTGCACATAGAAAGATGGGACTAAGGAGTTGTGTGTCCCATCATTATCTCGTGGCCTCCGGGCGTTTGGGTTGTACAAATAAAACAGGACCACATGGTAGTTTGCAAAGCTGAACGTACTCTCTTGCGTTTACCTTAAGTTTAATAAATTCTAATATCATCATAAAAATATATGATTTAGGTAGCTAAAACACTTATATATACATGTTCATAATATGTAAAGTTTTCAATTATTATAATGTCTTAATAACTCTTAGAAGTTTTGAAGCTTGAAGAGTTCATAATGTATTGAAGTAGTTGCATAACTTTTAGTTTTCGGAGGGTGTTCCTACAGTTTGTACCTAGTATCTATAATTCCACTTGTTTTACTTAATAAACATTTCAAACAGCATCCGTTATAGGGTATTATTTTTATCTGCTGCCACCTTCTGCTTATTGCTAGGCGCAATTATCAGGTAGACACTGGTAGCAGGAGTATTATGCACAGTAAAACAACATAAGGACCAACAAAATGTTATAAATAAGGTTAATAAGTAAAGTATATAATAGAATGCTGCTTGCTGATTAACAACTAATAAAACTCTTTAAGGTAAAATATATATATATATCTCTTCCGCATCCGAGTGTATTATAGACTTTTAGTCTTAATTAATTGAAATTTGTAACAGAAGTAGGCCTATGTTCAGTCTTCGATGTTATCACATCAGTTGAAAGCCGGATGTCACAAGTGACAAATGGCTAACATTTTTTGCGAAGACTCTGGCTTTAATTGCCTCTAAGTGGGTATCGAACCAACGACTCTCTGAATAAGAGCCTCGTGTGCTATCACTAAGCCATTTATATCGGTAAACTGTAACTTTATAGGTCAATCTCAATTTGGTTTTCTATTTCATGACGTAAACAATAAATAAACACAGGTAACCAATATTCAACGATAATTCCCTGGCGAGTTATTAGAATCGATAATCCGAATGAGGCTGCAAAAACATGACAGTACCTGTATAGTCCTCCCAACGAAACTATTCTCATGCTTTCGTCATAACCCCCGAGGCCTCGAAGTAAACTTCCGCGGACGGTTTACTGCCTGTGTTCATGCGCGCACTATTGCCGAATACTAAGATGGCGCACGACGAAATTAGCAGCTCCTGCACTGCAATCACGTAACTTTCCTGGCGGAGGCTTGTCGAACTCGGGAGTTCGACGAGCCTCCGCTAGGTGGAGATCAAGTAGACCTTGTTGTGTAGCCAATGAGAGTTCGAGAATTCGAAAAAGTTCACAGGAACTATCAAAATCCAGCAAGCTGTGAGCAACATTGGCAGTCTTTTGTTTTTATTGAAAGCCTGTCAAAATGTATCAAAATTCACACTTTACTGAGTAGATCTATAAAGTAACTACTCGCAGCAAGTATTTATTCTAATATTCCACTGTGTTCTAGAGGTAGGTCTAAACTGTAAAGGTATAGTCCGTCCTACTTTAGTTTTATGAAATAAGTTGTTTAAACATCGGCGTTTCCGCCATTTCTTGGTATCGAAAGCTGTGAATGGCTGGGTTCCCTTGATCTATTTTCAATTATCACTTCTCTTCAAACAGGATTTATTGGTTTTGTTACTACAAACTTATATTTGTATTTAATTTTTAAAAATATTTGTCGTGTAATATTATTAATAGCAACTTACACAAATGAGAGAATTACCATTTATCAACGTTGGACAAGTTGGCCAACTCACGAACTGAGACAATCCGACGCAATCTTCCATCAAGCACACGGAGGAATGACAAGTTAAGTTGCCATTCTGGACATAGCCTGTGATGAAAGCATGAGAATAGTTTCGTTGGGAGGACTATACATACATCTAATCTAATAGACCGTGCGTATGCATACTTATCTGCTCTATAATCTCTTTTCTGGGCATCGACTCTGTAAGAATAGGTAACACGACTCTTGTTATCGATATATCAATCGCTACCCGCGGTTAGGGATTAACATAACAAAAGTCTTGTTATTCTTACAGAATCGCAGTACAGATCAGAAATAAAGTTATTTAAATCTCAATAACACTTAAGAACCACTGGACCTATGATTACACTAATGGTGTTGCCACGAGGTCAGCATTAACGATACAATGGCCACAGGTCCGTTCCCACTCAAAACTTTCCGATGTTTATCTTGGGGTAGTGCAAACATCCAACTTAGCCCTTATCTTGCACACTGCACTTGTATTTGTATTTGTTTGGCGATGTCCTCGAAGCAAACCAAACTTCATTTACATATGAATTATGAAGTGCACTTTATCACTTGACAAGTCGGTGTACCGCAACAAAACAACTATGTTAATTAATAATAGATGATAGGCGAGTGCATAGCCCGTGTAGCATTCAGAGATATACTCGCAGCACTGGGGCCATACGAGTAGGGAGTGAAGCGCAGTATCTTGACAAGCTGTGCGTGTGTCGTGCAGGTGCGTCGACCCGGCGCCTCCACCAACGCGCCAAGATGACTGTTTGCACTTATTATTGATGATATGTAAGTCAAGTGCTGGGTGAAAATATAATAAATGTGTACTAATTTATTTCGTTAACATTTGTTTAGAAAAATAACGTATTATAATTAACACGATTTAGTCTTCAGTCTTTAATATTGGTAAATATTTAGGCTAAAGTTGGAAAGGTGTATAGGTATATTTATTGTAATCCCCCCCCCCCACCCCCCCCCCCCCCCCCTATGTTTTTAATCTGTATATTGGTTTGAAATAGCTCTCAATTCTCTCTTTTTTTCATACTTATGATTTTGAGATAATTTCAACTCATATCCTGGATAAAATGAGTTGTCTAGGTGAAATAAATTAAATACTTCCCTTTCATATCCACACTAAGAATATCGGTGAATGTACATTTTGTTCAATCCAAGGCAGGAAATTTTAGTGGAAAGCGTCCATTTTATTTGTATCTTAATTTTTTCAAATGAAATCGAAACTCATAAGAGGATAATAAATAATGGCCTATTATAGCTGGACTATACCTCCTTTCTTTTCAGAGTATCATTTTACAAATTCATTTTCCTTCACAAACAACTACAACAACGAATCATTTTACCACACACAAAATACCTTTTCGATTATCATTGATTGAAAAAAGCAAAGCCGACAACCGATTGAATAATTCTCGAAGCGCAACTTTCGTCAAGCCCATGTAAATCCGGGATTATACTCACGGTTCTTGGTATTACAGAAACACAACCGTCCATTCGGCTTAGCTCGCTGCTCTTTGTACGCCTCACTGTTCTACTGCTCTACGTTACACTAATGGATGAAAACTTAATCGGGACGATTCTCATCCGTGCCTGAATAATAACGCAAACCGCTACTTCCTAAAACAGGTAGGATACAATTTAAGTTGGGCAAATTAGTCGTCTTGGTGAATACATCCCTGAACCCTTTAGTTTAAGCCTAGGAGCGATTTGGACGGTTTGGCATGCTGCATAATAAACTCTCTCCTGCCTGAGTAGTTGGGAACCTTAATTTCGTTTGTACTTGACTAACGCGTCAGTGGCTTGTTACTAGATAATCGTTATACAGGGCCAGAAGGGTCACGGCGGTATCACAGGGGTGTTCAACTTGGAACGTCCAATGCTTTTACACCCCAAGGGAAATATGTACAACTGTATACGGAGTTAGCACAGTCGAGGAAAATGATATTTTGATTTAGTAGTCACCGGTGGCGTTGACGAGTAAACTTCAAACGCCCGACGGGTTTAAGGCCACTCAGCTGTGACAACGGAATAAACTTCTATTGCATGATATATGCCATTTGCATTTATTTAGTTTAATATTACCACAGATAAATAATACTACAATAAGTTGTCTGTGATATAACTTTGATGATAGTTCCCGGAACATTTATTTCTAGTGTTTTTGGGATTGTAATGACTTGCATATTATTGAGTGTATATTGTATGTCTGTGAGTAAATGATGATACATAATTATATCGAATATTACTCACTTTTAAATAACAAATTGGTTTATATTTATGAAAATCGGCATTTAATAGTTTTAATAACTAACAGTGCTAATTTTCTGTGAAACAATTTTTAAGTAGTGAAATGATCTCCCTACCGTCTTGTGCTCTTACTTTTACGAGATTATATAATTAAGTCAAGTGCGTTTTAATTACCGAAATTTACATTGGAATTACCACCTTGTTGCACAAACTAGATACGGAGTCGTTAGCCACTTGGTTAGTGCTATTTTATCAATCGGTGTGGTTTATCGCAGAGCAATTTCGAAATGCCGATTAAAAGCATGTTTCAACACACGTGGTTTTAAAGAGGGTACAGAAAAACTACCATTTAAGGGGTGATTTTCATTGATACTGTGCATTTTTCTTTTAAAAAAACATTCATGTCAAAAATATATGTAAAATTTTCTCTTTAACGGCATACAGAAATATTTACAGTCAGTTTTCTGTTTAGATTCTAGGAAATCAAACTGTTGTACTGTTGTGGTAGAGAGTGATACAGTTATGCATACAATACAACACTCTAGTTAAGAATAATAAAGATATTTTACTTAAATGAGTTAATGAAAACATGGTTTGGGTGTTAAGTACTTCTAATGAAAGAGGGATAAGAATTCTAGAACCCGTATGATAACATTTTATAACATTTTACGTGTATATGAGTTAAAAGCGAAACTATTTACAGATGGTAAATATTAACAGGGGATACAATGTGATAGTATTTCAACACTTGAAAGCCCACAACACGCAATGAATGCTCATTCTATGTGGGAGATAAACCCCACCGAGTCCTATAACGAGTCACATCTGCGGTTAACCGAATGACTAGTTGGAGTAACAGCTGCAGTCTACAACAGTTTAATAAACAAACTCTTTATTGCAAGGTACAGCGGTAGTTTGTTGAGATTTATATAACACAGAACTTTGCGTGTTCTAAGCTCAGTTTATTACTCTCCAGCCCCTCATAAAACATCTATAAGAGGTATATGAATCGAGTTCTTGTACCAACATAGGTATAGCATAAATCGTGACGAAAAATGTCATTTTAACTGTCGAAGGTAAAATGTTTACAATAACTTACAATGTAACAACCTGAAAGCATGAAAATGGATAAACACAATGAATCATCGTTATCTTATAATATAGATCTTTTTTCAATCTAACGACAAATCAATAAGTGTTTTATAAGTGTAGGCTTTCAGACAATCACCAAATGTCAGGAAATAGTCTATCAAATGATAACGAATGCTAACAAATACATCCCCGCTGGGGCTTGAACCCAGATCTTCTACATTCCGGGCAGAAGTCTTATCCATTTCAATACAGGGTTGAGTATATTATGAACGCTCATCTTACCGTTATACACAGTAATCGCAAACGGAAACGGGATTGCAATCGTAGAAATATGAACTCATTTTCCATTATAATCCAGATTGTGACATTACGACATTACGATTTAGTTGTTAACAACGCCGTAAGAACTATGTTAGTTCACCATTCACGATTTCTAGATCCAGAAAAGGATCACAATGGTGATCATTTTGGCTAAAACTTGATTAAAGTTAGGATAAGGACGGACACGGCATTACTGCCCACTAGTTTAGAACCCGGCCTTCTCATGAACCATGTGAGTACGGGAATGATGAGAGAAACTTGGTGCGATCAACGGTACATTTTGGACATCCTTAGGTGGTCTGGTACGATCAAGAGATCCTATATTTAGCCGTCAGACAAAAGCTATACACCAACGTGGTCATCTTATATTGAAAGCTAATTTTGTATTCTGATAACGCTTAAGCTAAAGTGTACAGAACGACCTACGCATATTAAATCGCAGAATGGCGAATCTCCATGCTATCAAAGTATACAACGACTTAAAACTATATAGACGGGACAAGTTACATGCATGTGAATGAAGTGTGTAGATGGGTAAAGGATTTAAAACGAGGCAGTTGGGGATTTAATTACATTACGTTTTATCAACCACTTACAATATGTCTTATGCCGGTAATTCTCCTACTTTATATGCGTCTCCGCTGATTTTTTTTCACCGTGGCATCCAGCAATCAATTGGTTTGGATGACCAAGCATTACTGCATAAAACATTTAGTTAAATTTCCAGCCCAAATAGTGTAAAATAATAATTATAATAATATTTCGTAGGAATTCTTGTTACAAAGTTCACACCAGCTTTACCTGATGTCCCCTTCTTCAGGTTACTAACTAGGTATGTCAGGTGAACCTTACCGTATAGGGATTCCTACGAAGAGTGCACTATTATCACTGTGAATGAATGAATTAATGATGATTGGTTGACTATTAATTGATGTTTAACGACGTATACGGGTACGGATTGAATTCAAAACGTTTAATAGGAGTAAAAGAGAAGTAGCCGGAGGACTTCATAATAATTATTGCAGCTTCTTACGACAGAGTCCTGCACCCTATGCCAAGTTGTACTCCGGGCCCTTACTGCTATGAAGATAACACGCCATTTAATATTACGGCAATAACTACATTTTAAGATGGACATTCACTTGTTTCATATGAACTTAGAATACCAACTTCGGAAAAAATAAATTGTTGATGTTATTTGTACAACAATGGAACCTTATAACATTGAAGTATATTTTGAATCTAATGAACGCGTAACGAATGTGCAGTGAAATATTATTAATACAGTCTTGAGATCGCAAGGCCAGTGGATAGTGGCATGTGGTTGAAAACTGAGTGTTTCTTTAATGAAGTTCAATAATTAAAATAAATTGCAGTACTCTTGAAATTCGAGTTAAAGTAGTTGGAGATACCATTGTTAAAGTTCAAGTTTAATCCAAGAGTGTTGGGAATAATTGTTGAATCCAATTAAGACAAGTTGCTCGTTTTGTCTCGAGCGACGAAGTTTTCCCTCTTAATTCCCCACACGTTAAGCTCACATGGGCATAGTTGCATGGCTAGAGAACTTCTAATTTAGAAACAATTGCAGTTGCAAGCTTAACGTTGATATGAAAGTGACATGGCGGTTGGGTTTAAGTGGATGTCGTGTGATTAGGAGCGCGTGGAAGAATGTTGGACATTCCGTTGAACCCATGAAGGCATCACACGGAAACATGGTATTATCAAGTTAAAGCTTCCTGCATTTAAATCGTGTGCCATTATATTTCATCTTTTCTTCTCCACCTGTATTCATACTAATAAATATTAATCACCATTTTACAAATTACTTTTAAATGGTTATTTTATAATTATTTTGAAAGTAATTGAATCACATTTCAATGACTTTTAAGTTTTGTACCTGATGGAAGCAACATAACTTTTCCAGAATAATCGGTACATATTAATTGTCTTGTAGAAACATGCAACTACCCATGACAGCCGACTAATTGTTTTGTAAATAAAATGTGTTCCCCAATTGTAAAACTCGATGATTCTTACATCACTAAAGTTATTAGTACAACGTAACGGTATCTTTAAGATAGCAATTTTGTTTTAAAAAAAGTAATCAAATACCAATTATTTCCTCAGACACGAGGGACGAGAGCTCTCGCAAAATTAATATTCTCACTTTAGAGGGAGTTTTTTTTATGACCTTGGTTATACAGTATGCTTGTTTCATTTTAATATCCTCCAGGTCTAAGAGTATTGGTTCCATCAATACAAATACGCGATAATGTTCGAGTCAAGGTCCTTTAATAAAAGCCGTTTGGTCCACCCAGTAGAAATCGTTGCAAAATGAATGCCACCATTACGTTTGCAGATGAGTGAATCTATCACAATATCGAGCACTCTTGTCTTGTACGAATGTGTGACGCATCATCGAATACGGCGCTATACAAACATATCCACTTCAATACACCGCTTTGTTTATATAACTCTGCTCGTTACCTGTAAGTAAGTTGAACAATATCTATTACTGCATGCATCGAATGCGAACAAAAGGTCGAAGGTATGATCATAAAATTATTTCTCGGGTACATACATATCCAGTAGCACAAAGCTTCGCGTACTTACTACATTATTTGCGTTACGAAATAATATCCGTTACTCTATCGAAACTAAGAATTATTATCACGAGGATTCGAGGAAGATATTCGAGGTCAGAAACATGTTTTTTAACTAGCACAGTGGCAAGATAATATACCAATGTGATTGTGAATCATTGTCTGGAACGGAACATGTGTCGATTTACTGATTACATGCCAAGAAAGAGTTGTGAGTCTGAGCTGAGCAGTGGCGTATCTCGGAATCGATCATGATTGGTGAGTTGTCAAGCATTATTTGCAGCAAAAGAAACAATAAGGGACTACAATACAAGAACACATCGAAGTAAGTTCAACAGTATTCCAAGACACTCGCCCCTTTTCTACTTGCATTGGTCTGAAATAATTTTGAGTTAAAACTAAGGAGAATTTAGCGAAACTTTGAATGTGATAAATAATTGAAAAACTTTATTCACCAACCATAACAGAAGTGGAAAGATCCGTTTCTGTTATTCTAAAAAATCTTTCATGAATGTTTGCTGACATAATGAAATCATTGTCAATCATCAAACGTGCAAGTTGAATATGTATTCATCTGTCTTTCCTTTCATCTTTTAGTTCTCTGTTTTCTTTTCTTCGAGAAAATGCAAGACTTGTTCGTTGACTACTTTACCCTCTACTTTGGCCGAGTGTAAGTAAAGGGCTCGCGACATGCAAAGCAGCCTCATCTCCCTAAATGTCAAAAGCTGACTACCCGTTGTTAACGTCAAACTAAGAACTAAATTGGTAAAAATTACACAGCCTTGGGCATTTTTAACGACGTTGCAAACCCTTATCTGACACGTCTCCGAAACAACTTCACTTTCATCCCTTTATCGTCATCATCTCTAAAAAGAAATAATTATCATACACCAATTTAATAACAAAGTATTGGAGCAATACCTGTTATAAAGTGCACACCAAGTTACTTGACAAGCCCCTCATGTAGGTGACTATACCTAGGTATTTTAATTTTCGTGTATAAGGATAGTTAGTAAGATGTTTCCAGTATTTTAGTATAGCTTAATTTTATTTTTAAATTTAAAGGCCAATTACAGACAATGTTAGATGGTGCTTTCAGATAGGATTATCTTTTAAATTAGTTATCCATGACACAATAATTTAATTAATAAATAGTTAAAGAAATAAAAATAAAATTAAATGTAATACAAACAAAAATGCTCAAACGGAAATTACATGCTTCAGCTTAGATCAGAAAATCAGAGATTTTTCGCTCCAGTGACGAATATCAATTTAGTTATGGTTTCTCGCATTGGAAGGAAACTGAAATATAGTGACCCGTCCAGATTCTTTTCAAATTGAAGCAGGGTGTTTTTCTTAATGTTTGTAGCTGACTTGTCACTGGATAATATGGTCGGTGGTCGATACAACAGTTCGATGCTTGGGCGGACCATCAATCTAATCTAAGCTGGCTGGCATATTTCCAGTGTAGCCTCACAGCGCACAGTAGCCACAGAGCACTTTGTATTGTCTACCAGAAGTAAGTTAAGCTTCACACTTTTACCAAGTTTATAATAAACAGTTTCATTTAACACGTTAACAGACCAATCTGCATAAATTTATATTTTACTTTATAGCGATATCAATTTGTTCTTTAATGTTGGTTTTCATCCATCCGCATAAAATTAAAGCTCATTTCGTGGCGAAGGCCGCGCTACCGGTGGTTCTTCTCGGCGTTAACAGTAATTTGATCTTTAAAGACTTGAGCCTGGATGCATAGGCGTCCTTTCTTCTATATTACGAAAGTACCTTTAGAGTAAGGAAATTTGTTTTTTTAGACAAAATAATACCATGTATAAAACAATTGCAACCAGCCCGAGGGTTTCTCTCACCATGGGGACATCTCCTCATGGAGCCTGGGCTAATAAAATTTGGCTGTCCTTTTCA
Source organism: Isoperla grammatica (assembly GCA_945910005.1). Classification (NCBI taxonomy): domain Eukaryota; kingdom Metazoa; phylum Arthropoda; class Insecta; order Plecoptera; family Perlodidae; genus Isoperla; species Isoperla grammatica. The sequence continues at coordinate 60,555,331 of OX246738.1, forward strand.
ATTTACTATCTTGTTTGCTACTCACTTTACAATGAAGATCAGTCAATTAGGAAACAGTCCCTCTACAAATGTTCTTAGTTAGGCAAATAAATTGTCATCGATCTGTCCCATTCTTGGATACCTGGATTTCAAAAAATAGTAAAACGTCGTTTTGATTTGCATCATTAACAGTCGAAACGAATGTAACTATACACATACTGTAAACGGATTTGCACAAGTATGAAACAACTTTCATACTTGAAATAGATGACATTTTATGGTTTTATTATATAAAAGTCGATCCACTTCTCAAGTATGAAATAATGTCTTCAAGACAACTCCACAAGACGAGAAACAAAACTGTTATAATACTTTTGTGAGTGAATCTCAACACCTACGCTACCAATGTTGAAAACAAAATACCCCTATATTTCGTTATTGACAATTCAAGGCAATCCACAGACAATTCACTGTCGATTATATCGTTGTTACCCAGTTACCCTTGTTGTTACCCTTACGCATGAATTATACTGAAGCACTGGCCACGCTAAATAGTAAACACAAACGTGGCTTCCGTTAAACTGGCTTCGTTTCACAGTTTACATTACACTTTCCCTCCACTAATGTGTCTTAACATAAACTTAGCTAACTTAACTACTACTTAGCTGAACTTACGATTCCGGTGTTATGTCCACGGAAACTTAGTAACTTGTCTTCTACGTTACTGGTTTCAATCATGGCTTGTGGCATTTTCATGTCCACGTATCACTTAATTATCATCTCAATAAGCATCGTTACAAATAATATTGACTGTATAAACTTTAATAACAATACGCTTACAACATTACATAAATGAGATAAAATTCAATTACAAGCATCATAAAAACGACGTGACAGACTATATCTATGTTACAAGGTATTTTTAAATATTGGTATTTTAATGTAACTGCATTTTGTCTTTTTCGTCAATAATGTACATAATAATACAAACATGTGGGGCTGTATAGTCTCTAAATGCAAATGCTAAAACATTAAAGGTGTGTCTGCTAAATAAGCATGTTAAACGTATGTTTTAAAGTCAGACTACACAAGCACAACTTCTTCCCAATTGTGTTTTAATCATGTTATGCAAAGTCTATATGCGATTATAGAAAAAACACTGAATAATCTATAACTAACTTTGAGAGAATTTCACAAACTTAATATTTCGTTCTGAAAATAATTTATTGATAGGATCTAGAACGACGCAAAGGCACGACACAATTTTCTTTCTTGTTACATTATTCAAACAAGACGGCACTAAAAATTGACTATAAGCACACACTGGCGGCAAAAAATGTAATTACAGTTAAAGCGATGTTTAGTTGTCGATTGACGAATATTTTAAGTGTGACACATACCCGACGCAAACAGTGACGCTAGGCAGCCTAAATCTTGTACAGTGCGTTTAAAAAAAAGTTGTTTATTCAAGCAAATATCTTCCAAAACTATTACCGGATTTTAGTTTTAATTATATGATTCAAAATAAATATAAACAGTATGAATTGTTTGTCTTGCCTCTTAAAGAAACTGATTTTCAGTGAACATATTTTGTGTTTATGGTGTGGGTATATTCTTATTTTATTTGGAATTGCGTGTTCACTTTCAGAACCAACGGCTTACATTTTCATAAATTACACTTATTGGTTTATTTGGCTAACATAAATTAAAACCAAATCGTTGTATATTTTCGTCACAACCAACAAATTTGATGAAACAACTGGCATTCTTTCAAACTCACGTTCCGCAAAGAAGGTGTTACATTTTTTTACTCTAAAGACTGATAATAAAATATCATACTTCATCAACATGAAGTCAGAAGATATATTGGTGCGCTACCAATATCCTTAGATGAATACAAAATTAGGTTCACGGTAGTGATTACAAAGCATATATAAGTAAGATTAACATATCTCAACAAATAAAAGGTCTTTACGTGTAGTCAAAAAATTAAATAACACACAAGTGAAAATAAAAACTCCATGTTAGAATGCACGATTCTCGAACACAACCTATCTATTTATTTTTAACACAACAAAATCACGCATGGAAAATGGAACCCTTGTGTTGATTTAATAATTCTTCATATGTAATGTGAAATGGAAATTTGAAAATAGAAAAGTCGTTGAATGTGAACAATTCTCACGGCGAGAAAGTCACGTACAACTTTAAAGCCGATGCAACATTAAAGAAGATGTGTTCATACAGTATTCTTGTTGGGGGTCATAGCATGTTCTCGCGTTTATTCAAGGAGGCTAATTGAGAAAATCAGCTCAAAACCCTGTTTTCCAAGCAGGATAACTATGATACCTATGTATGATCTTTATTCTTAAGGTCACGCAATCTCATGTATTTGTTCGCTTGAATACCAAGTCCATTACTAAAGTTAAATTGTTAATATTATCTTCTATGCATATTATTTTAAACTTATTTAAATACATAAACTCTTACAATAATAAAAAAGTGAAAACATAAATCACAAAATATAACACAGACTGGGAACTGAACCCGGGTCTTCCCCTTGCCAGGCTGTATTATTTATTATTACTCACAATTCCCTGTTAGATACCGCGTAGTATCACAATATTTGTATTTTGTTTCTGTGACTACATTATCGGAGCAATAGTTCTGCTTCGAGCTTTGTTGTAAATGCTCCCTTGAGCTGGGTCCTTTAGAACAGATGATGGAATACAAGGGTAAAAACGCGTATGTCAGAGGGCTGGGGGGATAAAAGTAAAACCTGTATGTAGGATGAATGGGGGTAGGACCTGGTAGGCCTACGTTGGATGTCCGATGACAATTATTGTGAGGAACGCGAGAAGGGATCTCAATGAATGCTGAGTAGGAGCCAGTGAGGGCCGTCTCAGTCTATGGCTGAACCATTCAGGGTCTTGGGCCCCTACTATATACTGGGACTGATCCCGGCCCCCACCTCTTCTTTGCAAGGCCGTCTCAGTCTATGGCTGAACCATTCAGGGCCTTGGGCCCCTAATATACTGGGACGGATCTCGGCACCCATGTCTTCTTTGCATGGTTCGTTTGTCTTCTGTGTAACAACCTCAATTGCAAGTTTTAAATTCTCCAAATTCTACAGCTGTAATGATTTAAGATCTAATTTCTCGAACAAAGTTACTTACTATTCTATATACCGACTCTAAAACAAAATAATATGCCACGAATAATAAATAAATTGAATTATTGTATTTTGATTTTTTCCACTTTGTCAGTTGGACTAACTGTAAAATGTACGTACATAAATTAACAAGAAGTGTTAAATATATTTAGTCTACCCGCTCAGATACACGAATTGACTTTCAAGTTGATAAAATGACGTGTTTTGAAATTATTACGGCTTTAAACCATTTGGTGTTTCTTTGATCATGTATACACACAATTCACGTAGGACATAAATATGGTGTTGCAAAACTATGAACGTTACGGACGTTATCTTCTATTGTAACCAGAAATAGACTAATTCAACCTCAGTTAATCCGATTACGGTAGACTGGAATGAATAATTCTTATATCAACCCATCAATGAATCATAATGAACAGTTCTATTACGTACATTATACATCATAATGTGCAACATGTTAGTGATACGCCTCCTAAGTGGCCACATACTTGTAACTCAATACCTAGCGATACAATGAACCGTAATTGCAGGGAGCTGCCAACAACACCCGAAACTCTATCCACGTTAATTTGAATTGGAAACAGTATATTATCATTAACGGTAAAATAACAATTAATATCAAACCGGATGGCGGCAGGATTATGTGGTTGAAACGCGTTGTTAATGCGAGTTAAACACATCCGCATCTGCAGCGCGCGCGATTACCTGGGGTAGGTCTATTTACATACTCTCAACCCTGGGTCAGCCTTAAATACAGCCAACAGCCTCCACAACCCATTTATATAGAACGACTGAAACTAGCTACGATTAGGAATAGTGTTTTGAATCGGAACAACGTGGAGTGATGTCAGTAAAAGAAAGATATAATTTATTTCCCTGCGATTACAACGATTGGTTCCCATGTAGATCATTGTGATGTCACATAATCCACTTATTAAAATTTGAAACGAAATAAGAGTTAATTAATTGGTTTTGAAATGGCTTTTTGGACTGTTAATAAACTCACGGTAATTATTTATTTGCATTACATTTTTGCCCAACAAAATAAATCCTTTATCTCGTTAGGAAAGAGAGAAAATGTTTACATTTTTAAGTTTAAGTGTTTCGGAGATGAGATGAACCATTTGTTTTAGAAATACCGTGTGTTTTTTAATTCAAAAGCTGTTATTAGAGTCTAGCTAATGAATTGTTTCTGTAATTGCGGACAGCAGAGAAAACAACGTGAAACGATCTACTGGAGCGTTATTGCAACGAGCAACTATTCACTATTCAGATATACAAACGTAAAGTTATACTTTGTACAAGGCAATGCTCAACAATGTCGCTTGATGAGAGAAATATTATGATAACAAGACACAACATGTAATATTTTCGATGGAAATGAAAAGTGTACGAGTATTATTAAAATGTTAGCATTTATGTGCCTTTATTGAAGCAACCATTAGCTATAGTGTTTAGAAAAGCTGTAAAGAAGTGGAGTCGAAAAAAAATCGTTCGCATTAAAACTCAATATCAGCTCGGATTTATTAAAAAATAGGTTATCATCATGAGACGAAAACCTTTATTATCCCATATTATTTCAGCATATCCTTTCTGGCTAAACTCGTCTCAGTCAAATCCATAGAATTCTTTTAGCTTAAACCCAAGTCGCGTGCGATAAAATAACGTCCTACGCTACGCACACATGAGAATCACTTTGCGTAAAGAGAGACCCAAATAGAAGAGCGGATTCGAAGCCCAGCCGTGAACCGGTCGCACTTAGATTGAATTTACGTCTACGGTGTCGGTGCAAATTCGAGACCTAGCGGCTAAGCTGATAAAGCACTTGTCGAGAACGCAAAGCCTGACATTTCTTAAGAATAAACAGAATAAAATCTCTTTGCAGAAGGAGGTTGGAGGGCGGGGGGCGGGGGGGCATCGACCGTCCTATCGAAGCATTTCATGTGAAAATAGATTGGAGGAATTCTTTGTACCCTACCGCACAACGGCGCAAATGTCAAACACACTCTGCAGAGGTAATTAAATCTAGAAACTAAATTAAATCTAGATTCGTAGCCACTTAATGCACGTAATTGTCAGATTGGTGTTTATAAGGATGATAATTAACCTACGTATAACAAGACATGAGTGTGTGCAGGCATCATATATCTATCTTGTTTAAGATTATATTATAATCACTTTATTTGAGGAGCTTTGCTCTGATGATGTTAAATTCATAAATACAAAAAAAATGTTCTTATTTATGTCCAGTTACTGACATGAATCAGTGTTAAAGGTTTAACATTTGAATGTCCGTATTGATTCATTATTATTTTTATTTTACTAATCAGGATACTACCAAGCGCCCATTATATATTATACTATAAATGAACTAAAGTAAACGCGACACCTACTTAAAATCTTGTTTAACTACGGTGATAACACATCCACAATGAAACTTCTTCCGAGATAACTGAAAATACTGTGTAGTTAGTTATTCATGGATCCAGTTGACACACATATGTCATCATTAATTGATAGTAATGTGGGATATCGGACTTGCAGATATCATATTACAATTTCGATTGTAAGGAATGTGGGCAAATGTTTAACGATACAACTTACAGTTTGTAACATCATCCCCTGTAGCTGTAATATTTAAAAAATTGAAAAATTGTATTCATTTACTTCAGGGCATTTTATTATTTTATTTTATGAATTGATATGAATAATATAGATGCCCCCTTAGTAAATCTTGGGGGGAGGGTTGCCTCTGCCATCGGGCTATAAGGCCCAGCTGCAGAAGAGAGCAAAGATAAGATAAGATATAATGGCCTACGTATAATTATCATGACAAATGTTTAGCAAAAGATTTCGTCAGTTATTTACAGTTACATTATTATGAAGTTGGTACCATTTGAATCTGTTATTTCGTAAGCATGAGAATACTTATGTTGGGGAAACTGCATTGCTTTTATATGACGTTGGACATTTTAATCACTCTGTGAGTTTAAAACATAAATGGTGCGAAGATGTATATTTGCTTATACAAAGTTTAGAAACTTTGCTTTTTGCCTGAACAATTTACAAGGTTATCTGGTATTACAAAGAAATATTTCGTGCGCCAACAAGCAAATTTATTTTTGACTAATGAGCATTTGAGAACAATATTTTAGTCAAATTATCTGTTAATTGGTATAACATATTCAAAAGATACACATAAATATTTGTTTTCAATTTCTAAACACTCAACAACATGAACCGATTTCCAATACGGGACATTGTACCGTTTATTATTCCGCCATTGCTACGTCGGCTCCAAAGTCACCATATACACACATATAATGCGCCAGTTTTATCCAGATTTAAGTCAAATTCCAAAGTTAAAAACCTCAGCCCAAATGTGGAATCGAATCCTCTGCCTTACGCGTACATGTTTTTCGGTGCTCTGACTGCAATTAATAAATTACAGCCTGTAATAGCACAGAACAAATTCACAACGTAGTAATTAGTTATCTGTGGTAATACTAATAGGTAGGCTATACTTTATTCTTGCAGGGTTATTTAAACAAAGAAAAGTTACATTCATTTTTTTGTGCGTGGTTTCATTGATTGCATTTATATTTTATGTGAATAGAACGGAATACAATTGCAGCTCTGCTCGCATTCACGGCAATTTGACGCGCCTTTGTACGAAGATAGCAGAGAGAATATTCTGCGCATCTCAACGCTGAATGGGTAGAAACAATTTGCCTAACTAGTTGCTGCGTTGGAAAAGAAAGTTTCTTCCAAAATGTCACTTAAATTAAATTGAAGCCAAATTAAATCTCAAGTGAACTCCAGCAAAACGTAAACAACAAATCACGAGCAACTTAAGTACACCTAATCAAATAAAAACGAATGGTGCGTTTATGAGAAACCCGAACGAAACATGTCGTTTTATTTTCGCATAACTTTCACGCGTTTTGCTAAAACGTTTTACTTGCTTGAGAGTTTTCCGAGGAGTTGGAACGTAAGAGAAAATTTAAGTAAACTTAGGTAATCCACCCTAGAACAGATCGTGATATCTTGAGACCGTGGTATTTACACTGAGTGCGTAAGAGGATTATACGCGTTGCACATTCGCAAGCTATTGTAAATTTTAATCCACTTCTAACTTACGCCGTGCGTGCATTTATTTAACGCTCTTTCTAATTAATTAACTCATTCCATAAAATGTGCGTATATCCCGAAAAATATTGTAATACTTTGTAACTAAAATTAATATAATCCTCAAGTGTAGACTATCAAAGCAGATTGACTTTTTAAAAGTATTCGTTTAAACAGATCTTGAGTCACAATATGACAACAATACAATATACACTTAAAAAAATAAGGCAGACAGACAGACAGACCATTTTTAAGTTACTCATACAAGTTTAAGTCATGACTGCTAAGAAAGTTTTGTATCTATATTAAATTTATCATTTTGGAAATTTTAAAACTGTCTGCAATTTAATCTAGTTCCCGTTTCGAAAAAATGGCTGTAGTTTAATTCAAACCAGACAATTTTTGCCACATAAAATAAACTTGTAATGTATTTAACATAAGTTATTTATAAATAGTCGTAGTTATTATAACCCATGTAATAATTATAAAAAAATATTCACATTCGGATTAGGTAAGCTGCTAACATCGAAATAAAGAAATGTAAAATTAACTTCATCCTCGGCCCATCCACTGTTGTGTGGTTTTATTCACTTTCTGGCTACCATTAATGTATCACCAACAAAATTCGTTCCAAACTTGTACATTGAGATATTGTAAGCCTCGTACGTTTTTCAATCTCGAAATAGGATTTCGTCAGATCCGCGAAGTCAATTTAAATCTAACTTGTACGAAATCGATGGACGATTTAAGAAAGTGGAAGAAAGCGGACAGTAAGTCTATTGGCAGCCTTCGTTCTAGTTTATCGGTTTACGAGAGACGCGGTTTAAATTGGACCAGCATGGTTAGAGCTAGCCCTGCTTCAACAGAGAGTATAGCCGCTCTTAGAGCACGTGAACTTTAATCAGAGCAAGCTTCGGCACCCGATTACGGTCTGTTAAAATTTATTTAAAATAGTTTTAAATTGCCCCAAAAGAAAATCAGAGTATGTCTAAGTATATTATACGGACAAGTAGGTTGCGCGCCGGATATTACACAGGTTAATCTACTCAATGAATCAGTTACTCATTGTTGTTCAGACTCTCGTGTTGACATGTATTTTCATAATTGTCTCTCAATTTTTAATTTAATTAGGTAATCACCTTAACAAACGACTATTCTCCATCTGGTTAAGCCAGAGACACACGAGAAACATGTTTTAAAACTAATTTCGTTGCATTACTTCATCACGGTGTGTTATTCAACATATTCTATAATGAAAACATTATTTTAGAAACATTATTTCCAAAACACTCCAACCAAACGATTCCATAGCAACCGTGTATAAGGGCTCGGCGCAGAAAACAATTTTCGGAAACATTTCACGGCATGTCCGCATGTCCAATAAGTAATGAGATCCGAATCACGTGATGGAACCAACACTGGAAGCACTTTATCTGCCGGACTTTCGAAACTTATTTTCAAAATATATTTCCCATGTGTCGCTAGCTTAAATGAGTTACATAAACTCTCTGAACATTGTGTTTTAAAATATAACACTTTCTTTGCAGTTAGTATATCGTTCGTCTGAACAGACCCTCGAACATCAAAAGACATGTCTACGTAGTCGTTTTAAAATCGATTTTCCTCTGCGCTGACAGGTCAAGCGTCACACGTCATCAATTTTCCCCTTCAGTGCACCGAAATAATGAAATGTTTCTCTTATTTGTCCATGCACCTTTTTTTAGAACTCAGTGTAAGTGAATTTTTAGTATTTGTCCAGTAAATATCGTTTGTCAAGAATATATACCTTAGTGCTGCGAGCGACAAAGAGTCACGCGTCAATGGAGCTTGTTGCGAATCGCGATGAGAATGTATGATTAAGGCACCAGAATACCCAGAATAACCCAGAAGAGCCAAAATAACTAGAGTTAGATATAACCTTATAGTTTTTTAATTGTATATGATTATAGTTATTATCGATAAGAACAATATAGCGTGTATAGGTTTAGCGTATTACTCAAATTGTTGGAACTCTGGCATCTTTCGAAATTTAATGTGGGGCTTCGTGTTTAGAAAATGTTTGTATGTAAAACACTAATTATATTACTGTGGATAATCATTACAATAATAATAATAATAATAATCATCATCATCATAATAATAGTAATAAAATATTCGACCATCAGAACGTGTCAACAGTCACAAAAAAACAAATAGCACTTTATAAATAATTTGGCAAAGTGATCCGATGGTTTAAATGATAAGAGCGTCGGTACGTTATGTCGAATGATCCGGGTTCGATTCCCGGTTGGACCAAACTTTTCAAGAATTGCTATACCTTCCCAACTTGGTCCATAAAACTGGCTATAGCTTAAAACCTGTGTAATCAATAATAATGTATTATATAATTTTGTCAGAAATTCTTTCGCCTAATGTAATATGTATTGCCGCAATGGCGCTGCATATCCAGTTTAATACCATACAGTTTGGTAATTTTCTAAAATAATGGTATTCACTCTTTTAGGTTTCAAAATGTCTAGATTACCTGACTGCAGAGAACACTGTAGCAAAGCTGCTCTCAAACTGAGACTGTTATGTGCCAAACCGGATGTCCCCGCGCATAGATAATCAAGTGCTGTTCTGTTCAAGTGAAAGAACAAGAAAGCCAATAATCCTCCATTTTGAAGTGACGTTCGGCTGCGATCCAGAATAAACAGACATCATCACATCACATCACAATACCAACTCCCAAATCAAGTGATATATCATCAAAGTGCATCATCAAAGAACATTTCCACAAAATGATCTCAAACGATCGACATTCTCTACGTGCAAACCAGCTGCCATTGTCAGATAAAAAACGAAACAATATTCGGTTCATAATAGTGAAAGCGATATTGTGTTTGATGTGTCGTTCAGAAATTCAACGACAGACATTATCAGGTAACACGAGTCGTCAATGGGTCCATTGTTGTCAATATTTCAAGAGAGCCACGAGATTTGCACGAGCCATGCGAATACAGACAATTTATAGAGGACTCCACACTAACATAGGCGCTGCTAAGCAACCTCCTTTCAGCGCCATTGATGAATAATAACAATAAGACAACAATGAAAATGGACAGCAAAACCACTCCTCGTAGAATGTTTTTGTCACCAGATCAAAATCCATATTATTGACTTTTTCCTTCGTGGAATGATTGATGACGAATTATAATAGTATGGATATATAAAGAAATTATACCGTTTCAAATCATTCACTTTTGTTTTCCCTTTTCTATTTTGTATTTTGTATTTCGTATTTTTAATTATTTTTGGGTCTTTGTATTGTTAGGTTTAACTTGTTATCATTTTCTTTTCCCAGTTGTATTATATAATTGTATATATATCATTGCTTTATTTAGTTTTTAGGGTTGGCAGTCACTTTTTGTGTTTGGAGCTGTGCTCTTTTCTGCAAACAAATTCAGTATTGTAAATATGAATAGCTGTTATATTTAATAAATAAAATAAATAAATATTTCTTGCATTTAGTCATAATACTATGGTAGATGTAAATATGGAGTGTTGTGGAACGTCGATCTATTTGAATGGTAAATACTTATATATTATTAACAAAATAGCACGAAAAGTACTGTCGTATTCTGGAAATACTTCAAATGCGTTCCTTCAAGAGGTTACTTATACATTACAGCTCAGATACATTTATAGTGTATCGATGAATGTAGGGGCATTTGCATTTCGCAAAATAATAACTAACTTTCTTGAGTCGGAGTGGGAAATGCTATTCAGAGTTTTGTTCACTGTTCATTGTTTTATCTAAACTGCTTTGATTGTGGCTATAAGAACATGATTATTTATAAACAATAGAAATAAAGATTGAGCATGTTTATAGTAAATCAACAAACAGAAGAAATTGATTAGAAGTGGGGAAATCATGTATCATATTCTAACGGAAACTTATCAAAGTAAACGTGCTTCCGGCTGAAAGTCTTCAATAAGTTATTATTTCAAGTTTTGAAGTTCCCGTTGTGCTGTTGTTTTGTTTCGTTTCATCCCTTGTGTACAAACTTCTGTACCTACAATTTGTCTAGAGAGGTTGACCATAAATCAAGAGGTGTTATATTTGGACTATACATAACTCCAGAAACTTACAACGTCGAATTTATAAAGGAACGATTTGCAGCATTCCGTATACTAAATGGCTTATCAGCTAACATAAGCCTGTAAATAATAGGCCCAGCTTAAGTCAGTAAACGAGCTGTCTATTCACTAAATGGCTCAAAATCTTAGAGCAAAGTTTGCACGAGTGTATTTCTAGATGCCTACGATGAGACCCTGCAAATATCAGAACATTGTAAAATATAACTATAGTTGTTAAAGTATAAGTTTCGCATAAAGGACGCCAGAAATGTTCCTTTACTAAAGCACTTTTGACACTACAAATTATTTTCTAGAAAAATAACATAAAAAAGAGGCAGTGTATACATTTGCGCTTACATATCTTTTTCTTATTTCTCACAAAGGAATTTTAGTTATACTTTTTTACTATTTAACTATTTTAGTTGTATGTGTGTGTACACAGTGTGGCTGTGGGGTTTATTTCTCTGCTTCCAATGAAGTAAGTCAAGGGTTCAATTTACGTGTTTGTCTCTCTCCCTGTCGCTGAACAATGAACATATAGGAACAACCTATTATTTGAAACAAACACCAGGAACCATGAACACGTATTTGCACCAACGTGTACAACCAACTCCGGCATATTGAAAAACATGCAATTAAAAATGATCAAACCTTTTCATCCACACAAAACTGTCACAAACTGTGCATATTTGTGCAGCAACTTCAAACGGCCAATCGAATGTGTACTAAGGTATGTTTACAGTACACATTCTATCCGTACAGAATAACCCGTTCGCTGACAGTCACGAAATAGCCGGCCATTATATCGGCTTTGTATAACTCGCTAACGAGGAATAAACGTTTATTTTTGTTTAGAATCCCAAATGAATGCTACGTTATAAAATGACATGGGGAATTAAAAGTAATCTGTCAATTCGATAATCATAATACTGTTTGCTGAAAGTCTCAGAGCGCAACCATTGTCATTTCTCTCGCATTTACGGCCGGCGCCTATAAAATAGTGCTTGTCACCACAGTATTTATTTTACTAGTTTACTTATTCATATCATCAATACATTGTAGGATATATTTTCATAAACATAATACATGACAGTGAACACTTCTCTCTCCCTCTCCCTCACCCTTTCCCTCTCTCTCTCTCTCTCCCTCTCTCCCTCACTGGCCTTAATCCCGCCCATAATAAAGACCGAAATAAATCAATCAATTTACCCCTTGTCACCCCTTAAGAGGAAGGACTACTAGCCAATATTAAAACCCGCGAAATTAACGTATTTTCGTCATATCTCAATAACGCCACACAATATTGAAACAGTGACACCTACGCATAATTTGGATTCGTGAGAGCTCAATACCGTATGAAAAAGATTTATTAGTTTGCAGTAATTATAATTATTATTTCTAATTTAACTAATTTACAAGTTAATTACAAATGACAAATATAATTACTACAATCTACGAAATCTTTTTCATTTGGTATTGAGCTCTCACGAATCCACAATGTGCGTAGGTGTCACTGTTTTGATATTGTCTGTCGTTATTGCGATATGACAAAAATACGTTAATTTCGCGGGTTTTAATATTGGCTAGTAGTAGTCCTTCCTCTTAAATACTGACAGAGTTTTTTTTTTTTTTTTAAGCTCCACCCCGTTGTTGGTCATCATGGTCCACATGAAAGCATATTGCTCTTAAAGTATGTTTCGACTAAGATGGATTTAACTGCTCACCTCCGTACACTGGTCACCTAACCTTATCAACAGTAGACAAAGCTTTGTCGAATAATTGAAACGCTGTCTTTATTATGTCCGTCGCATTTTGTCTTCTTGAAACAAGGACGAAACGACTACACAGGTTCGTGTTACAGGAATGATACGGCTACGGTTTTACTACACCTCGTGTTAGTGTACCAAGTATAACGAGCACACAACAGCCCTCAAGCTTTGAACGTTTATCTTAGCGTGGTTGAGGTATAAGACAAGAATATAACCACAGTTCTAGATCCATCACCCCAAATCGACTCCTTCTAATCCCTGCAATAACTGCGCTTCTCCAAATGTAAGCAAACATTACAATAACTCGAGGTAAATTGTAATATCTTTTTTTTAACCCACATCTTTAAAACAAAACAACTCTGGATGAGCCTCTTTATAATACTTTGGGAGATAATGCACCTAAACATGTACAAGCACCTCTCATGGACACGCTCATAACAATTAGTTGCCATACCTGGAATCTATATGATGATGATTGACTGGGACTGTTCTTGCGCCAGGGGGGAAGGATTGTTTCATACAAGAATACAAGTTTGATGCCTATAGGTCTCTAGTTCTACGCTAATTAGATATATTTAATGTCGATCTTTCATTATTACATTATACAGTTCTATTGCAACGGCAGTATTTCAATCAATTGATAGAAATAAAGTATTCGATATGTGTACACAATGATGACAGGTAATGACAATGATGACTAGTATAAGCTGCCTGGTTTCACATGTGACAGCACAATGTCAGTTACACTGTTAAGATCGCAGTGAAAACAGTGAAACGTTTACCTTGCAACGCAGCAATTGTATGAGTTCGAAGTGTTCGAATAGAACTGTATTGATAATATTGTGTATGAACACAAAATGTTGGTAATAAACGTCTTAGATGCATTGACTCTCAGACTATAGAATATAAATTGCAATAAATTCCCAGCCGGTGGATTAACGGAAAATTACGTAACTTTATGATCACTAATAAATTTGTGTAAAATTCTCGTGGGGGGTAGGGGGAGGGGCAGATAATACTCTAAGCGGGAGGAACAAGGTAGCACTCTGCCCCCCCCCCCATTCTTGTTCCGACACCACTTCAGTACTTAAAACGAACATGATCAAATATGGGGCGTAAACCTCCCAGTGCTGCCAACATTTGTAACACGAACCACACCATCGCCGTACGACGAAACACGGTTGGCATTACCGCGTTAGTAAATAATTGTCAGTCAAATAACATTTCGTTACTTTACGCCACTCTTCATTGTGTGTTTACTGAATACATAGTTCCATTTTAAAAACCCTTAACAACGTGTTAGGAAAATTTTAAATAAACATGTCTAGTTTAAAACACTACCTATACGTACATATCACATTCAGTAAACTGCGAAAAAAAGCTCAAAAAGGATGGTAAGATTTTTCCCTTTCAAATAGACAAATTTAGAGACTATAGGTATGGTTGAGTACGGATTTTCAGTTTGAAATGTAAAAATAAAATCCTTATTCAAAACGATGTTCGAGGTAAATTGTAATATCTTTTTGGCATGTTGATCCAACAAAATTTAGTAATTCTAACGCTGTCTACGAGTTGTGCACTTGCTATACTTTTTAACGTTAACTTGACTGTTACTATAGTAACTACCTAATACCTATCAATGAATATATTCGAGATATTCGAGTTTCAAAGCTAAATTAAAAGAGGTGTTTTTCCAATAGTGAAAATTGAAACTCCAGACTGTCAACTTTACACAGAGTGTCTACTTCAATGCATGGTATTGGAGTGTCGACGTGGATAATAAGAGTTCAGTCAATGAAATATAATTGAAAGTTAACCTGTCAAATATAAATGGTGAGCAAGATTAAAATAAAATGGCAGTGTCAAAAAAATGAGATTGTGCGATTGATAATGGTGATAACTAAAATTTGTGAATTAAGACCGTTAAGGTAGGCATACATCTAAACGAATTATTAAAACTAGTCACACATAAAATTGACCATTGTGTTTTGTGTGTCATAACAGAACTGTCCAGATGGCGTCCCTACTACAGGGCAAATAAAAAATAAACAAATACGGGTAATAAAATGAATCACACAAACAAACTCAATTATTGAACTGAAATACATATATTGTATTTATTATCCATATACTCAAGTTACATGAAATGGTTGTCACATGAGGGACATGTTATTTATTATATGCCTCCCGTTTCAAGTCACCGTTTACACGTATGCCAATATTATATTGACAGATTTCGGTAAATTTCAAAAAAGTTTCCACCTCCACCTCCATATCGAATCAGAACCTGAACACTTTCTGCATTGTAAGCAGGAATAACCCCACACAACCAACGAGCCACATACTGTTCTGAAGTTGTTGTACAAATAACCCCGCAAATAACGAAGTAAAATGGTATAGATACACGAGAGAAAAGTTACTTTAGTTTTAATATCGGTTGTTTGTCTGTCAATATTCCTGAACGTTTGCGTTATTAAACGTATCTCGTATATCGGCCATACCAAGCATTGTATGTATACTGAAGGAACTCAGCACATACCACTATCTTCCAGCAACAAACAAAAACAAGAAAAAATGTACAAGATAATATTTCCCTACTTGTTCGTAGATGTATAGTGAGTGGATAAAGCAATTTCATCGTTTCAAAAACCAAGCAGTCTTGTCTGCGCTTGCAACATTATTAAAACCCAAGACGCTGAACCTGCAGCAGAACCATCCAATCGCCGCTGACTATAGGCCTACAAGGTTCTTGGCCTTTATCTCTCATCGCTCATGGCCGTCTAGATCAGTTTTACTAAAATTAATTTTTCAACTAACGCCTCCATGGAAGTGATGGGGCGGCGGTTCCCGGTTAGAAAAGGGATGGGGAATTGGATCGTATTTATCCTGCGCAGTTATATCTCATCCTCCACATCACATATCTATAGGCCTGCGTCGAAAGCGGATGAAATAGTATATTGTATTATCATTACTGATGTATTATTCAAGGTTGTTGGCAATATTCTATGAATGCGTGCTCTGTATAAAAATGTTAAATGCCGATCATTTATACAGAACTATTTAAGACATCCTATTGACACCTTTCAAAATATTTGATTAAATTACTCGAAGACTACTAACTAAATCCCACTATTAAAATGTTAAGTATCCGTATACATTTTCTGTTCTGTTTGGTTATTGAGCTAGGTCTACCCATTTTTACGAGTATATTATGATATTGCTCAAGGCCTATTTTAAAGTGTTCTTCTGAAACAACTATGCAAATTACTCGATTGGCCCCGGCAGAGGGACATGCTGATGCATAACAAGGATTGGCTCAAGTGTGTAAGCTAGTTTAGTCTGGCAATTCCATCTTCCCCATTTAATGAGTTCGACGCATACGGAAATGATCGCAAACATACACAGTGCAACGAGCTGTGAATTCAACAAATTTAAAATAGGGCAGACAGAACGCTATATAGTAATTGATAGGTCAATCAATTTGAAAGTTAAGTCTCTATGTACAATCAATCACGTAATCAATGAAACAAGCACAGCTCTAACTGTATGTTCCAATCATTTCAATTATAAATTTATCAGCTCACTGTGACCAGTTGTTGCCTGGGAGCTTCGTTCAATTAGCTTCAATCAAGGCGGAACGCGCAGCTAAGTACAGCACTGGGCATGTGAATCGATCCTAACGCGCTTGTGTGAAAACAATAGCTTGTTCGAAATTAATCGTATACATTTGGGATACGTTGTAAATCACTTTGCAATGGTTTATTTGCTATTTCAAGGTTCCATCCGTCCAAACGTGATGGGATTCCAATGTAGAAAGTCCCGATCCCGGTTCAAACATTGTGAGCTACAGACTTATTGTATGTATTATTATTTCAATGATTATTATACCTTTATGAAGTGCCATTGGTTTCTACCGACAAGCGAACAAAAATGAATATTAAATACAAAAAATGCGTTAAAAACAGAATATGCTGGGAATGTAATGTGTAGGTTTATAAAATTTACTTTAATTTCAAATCGTATTTAATGTTTCCATAATATAATGATTGTAACACTTGACAGTGCGATATCGGTATGTGTGGGTGTCATTGCTTATCGTTCTACAAACGCAGCAGGATGCTATACTTACAATGCTAATGTTTCCGTTGTGACGTTGTCCCACCACTTAACCGTGACATAATATATAATATCAGTTATACTTATGTTCTCATAACAGCGTCAGCAGTAAGGAGCGGTGTGTGGCAGATGGTGGGGTGTGGGGGGGGGAGGTGTAGACCGAGGCCATCGTTATATCATTTGGGTTGCCCCGCATTATTCGGGGGGCAAATTATCGAGTTTGGCATTGTATTATCTATAACACATAAACTTTATCTCTCATTCGCGTAAATGAAAAGTCTAAAAAAGGTAGGTAAAGTACAGGACTCCTAGACTATCCCATACATTTGAATGAAACTAAAATCTTATCATTCTCCCTGGGCCGAGTTAATTGACACCGTTATATTGTATATTCCTGTGACTCAAGACAAAAAATAACGTGATCGGTTCTATATTAGATGTCAGCAGAAAATTGAGAATTAAGTTTCGACTGTGTCTGCATTTAGGATCACCTACAGAGCTTCTTACATCCAGTTAAACTAGGAGATTTACCCGCTTTACAGCCTTACAAGAGACGGAAATATATGGAAGCTGTTATACTACTCGAATCATGAGAGAAGCAGATTGACAATTTAAAAATACCTTTGTTGGATTTGAGCTCACATCTTTGGATAGCACGGCCCGGGATCTGCACCCCAATGACACGCAAGACTCTAATTGGAGATCGCAGGTTCGATTCCGGCCATCGGTTTCCTCATTCATACGCGAATGCTTGGAACCAGTTTATAAGATGAGCTATCCTTATTTATTACATAAACTATCTTATACTATACTCCCTATATCCCTCCCCCCCCCCCCCCCACCCGTCCCTCCATATAAATTCAAATAGAGGATGCCGAGGGATTGCAAACTCTAATCATTTGTGTTTTTGGTAGAAATGTATTATTAACGAAAACATTTAGAATTACTTCCTTATACTATCTTTTTTCTTATTTATTTATTTATTTATTGATATTCTTCCCAACTAGCCAAATAATTGAACAGGTTAGTTACTTGAAAAGGGGCTATCAGATAAAGATGGTTCACAGGGATAGAAACAAAACAAAAAGTACATGACACCCAGATTTACTTTTAGTTATCTTTTCTCTTATACCGGCAATGATAGTGGTTTGTGTCCCTGGGTCTGGGTCTGGGTCTGTTTGTCTCCGGGCTGTGCACACCGGACGGGGTGACCTAATTAATCTCACAGCTGGACGCTGGTTGTATTTACACAGCTGAAAACATCATTTGCTCAGCTGGAAATAGTAATTTGCAAAGCATTTCATTGACGTTTTCTAAACATCCATTTATTTCTATTTTGAAGTAATAACGATTAACCTCTTTGTTGTGTTTAACACCTATAGATATTGTTTCGTAGAATCTGTGTAGCACGCCGCAGTGTTGTAAGCTTCTATATTTGGGAATATAAGTAACGTTTGCGTCCATATCTTATAGTTATAGGATAATGAAGAGGAGAATCGTGTGTTACTGCAGTAGCTGCATGGCTGCTGCAGTAGCGTACAATCTACAACTTCGCTAACCCCAAACTAAGTTACCGTACTCAACCAATGTAACCACACCAATCAGCTAGCATAATTCTAAATCACGAAATATTATCGATCATACGTTAAATGCGTTGTCCTATATGTGTTGCGATTGTGTCTACCTAAAACCAATACAAAGCCGTACTTCAATAAAACTTAAATATTTGCATCTCTAAAAACAAATCGAGTCTGAAGATCGATAGCCATAAGTTAAATAAACGTCAGGATCAGCTGTTCAAAAAGCATTCCAGTATTTCAGTGTATGTGGATGAGTTTTAAAGAACGTACTTTACTGGAGGAAAGTCTGTATGTGATTGGTGGACCCGATATCGTCATGCTGTCTAGCTGCGACCTGTCAGATGTATGTTCTTGTTCTTTTGTGTTGTCGTAAGCGACAGACAAATGATAAGACATATATAACATTTTATCAGAAAAAGAAAAAGAAAGTTGAGACAACGGTCAAAAAATACTAAATAGCAGTTTTGTCTTTTAGAGTCCCAAAGGGAAATATCGGTAGTCGCGATTCATAACTTTCATCTATAAATCTTGATACTTCATAATTTTGAAATTATGTCTTGTACATTTTTGTAACGAGCAGGGCGATTCTCTAAGATAAAAACGATTAAAAAAGAGTTGACATTTTAAGCTTTAAACTCTAATTTGTTTTGTTTTTTTTGTGCCATTGACACAAGGCTATTTAATGTATGCGTGAAACATGAAGATAGGGAAAACACCACAATGACATTTAATTTAAGCGCAAGCTTGTATTTAAACTGGGACATGGACGTAGCAATCATGCTTACTAAAGGCACTGGAAAATACATTTTGTATAAACTAGCAGTAATACAAAATCTAATTGACCACAGTGAGAGTAAAGGAATGATGTGGCGTAGCTTTGAGACAAAACGCACCACAGACCAGAGCGCTTGCCTCGAGGACGTTATGTCGCGCGTGCATTGAGTGTACACTGTACGCGACCAACTGAAATGCTATAGATCAAACAAATTGTTAAATTGGAGTCGCGACCTAACAAATACATCTAAAAATAACGCACTGTTTGTCACTGCATCTTTTCTTTATGTAACTTATGAAGGCTATATCAAAGACAAAGAAACCTCATTTTAGACTCCTACCATCCCCCTCCCTTCCCTCGTCCCCCCCCCCCCATATAAATTCAGAGAGAAGAAGCTGGGGAGTGCAAACTGTGATTTGTGTTTGGTAGAGATGTATTATTAACAAACACATTCAGAGCAATGAAGCAGCTGTGACTTTATGATCTTTTGTTTAGAATCTCACATTTGTTTTCACAGCATTGAGTGCAGCTTTAGTGTTTGCGGCTAGTGGCACACCAAGACAACAGGCGATAACCAACACATATTACAAAAGGGGACTGAGCTACTAATGTGGTTGCAGATTGTTTAATATCGTAGAAATAGTAATTAATAATTAATAAATGAAGCTCCATTAAGTTGGCAAACTAATGGCCAGCAAACTTTGTGTTAGTTAGTACTGGTTAGTTGGGCTTGATAGGGTTTCACCGATAACTTAAGTAATTTACCATTTAGTTGCCATGGTTTCATGGGGGTGGCTGACGAACTTGGTGGATTCAATATTCAATAACGTATAAACCATATTCAATCAGGCGTATAGGTTTGGTTTGTACGGTACTGTTCTTGCAAGGTGCTTCCGAGTTCTAATTATCTAGTTCATGATTAAGTCAGTGTATTAAAATAAATGTAAATTTGTATTTCTGGTCATGAGTATGTTAATTAAATTTGCACTAATGGAATGGATGTAGTTATCTGTTACAAATAAATACTTCAAATTAATAATTATTTTAGCCAATCATTTCATACGTTCACTCCCAATTTCTCGGTACTTGGCTAAATTTTCACATTCTTGTAGCTTCTAATAGTTCGTATAGCTTATAATAGTTTACACTTTGATGTAATTTAGTGATTGATTTACACTAGTATAAGTTAAATCGCGTTCCAAAGGCTAAATAAAAGTGAGCTAATGCTAATGGCTGAGAATTCCATACACTCGTACTTGTAAGCTATTATTTTGTTTTGATGCTTTTGACAATCATTCCTATATTTGGTTCGCTTATGTTTGACTTCCTCAAAGATAACTTTTAAAGAGATTTTGTTATGACATAGGTGTTATTTACTATAAAGAAACTTATTTGACAAATGTATACCTGCAATTATACTTCAGAACAAGTTGTTCAAAAAAATTAGCAAAATGTTGTATTTTGCCAAGTATCACCGAGCACATTTTCTTATGCCTTATTATGTATTATTAATCTTATATATTCGCTAAAATTAAGAGAAATTACGTTAAAACTGAGTTCGTCTGTCGCGCAAGTGACCACGAACAGAGTCACAGATTTTGTGACCATGTAATGCTTGTCAGTGGGTGAGTTATTATACAAGTGTTTTGAGGAGAACTGTTCGCATGGTCGCTTGCAAGAAGAACAAATTATTCGTTCGAAAACAATTCCCTTCTGACGTTTCTAACCAACGATCATTGTCCTAAGAATATCTGCTCCCGCGGTGTCGGTGGTACTACGCTAAATATCATATTTTGTTACAGTTTTTAACCGCTTTATTCTGAAGTACAATTCCTTTTAGGTCAGCACGTGTACTTATAGGTACGTTTTTAGTTTTTGCACTGACTAACCCTTTTTTAATAGTAAATTAATAAAACAATTGTAATAATCTCCAGTGTGTGTGCAGTGAATGTTATCCGTGATGAAACTTCTGTATACTTGGGCTGAGGGAAATAAGTTAAACGTTGATACTAGTGACGGCTGTCTGCCGTGCGCCGAGAATAATCATCTTACAAAGAAATAAAAGCATTTCATACCAGACACGTAAATAAACAACATGATGGCTGGCTGGATCTGCCTGTGTTCTGTGCCTGACAGTGAATACGACTATAAACTCGATATGATGTGCTTTGTGCAAATATATTCGACGCAATGGTTTTGGACGTGAATGAAATATATCAGGGTTATGTACGAAATTCTAACATAACTGTCGGACAAAGGTATATATTGGTTCAGTATATAGCCAACATCATTCAAGCGTAACAGTTGGTAAAGAGACACTATTATAATTGTGTGAGCATATCATTATTTTATTACAGCTCATACACACGAGTTGAGTTGTTAAATCCGTCTTATTGCTTTGCCCTGACGGTGTCACGGGCCTTCTAGTCCAACAACCACAGTGGCAAGATGCCTGAGTGTGGTACAAACATGCATGGATGAAGACGAAGGTATCATACAACGAGGCAACGGTGTTTTTACGACAGTGATCGTAAGAACTACTTTCTGCATATGATTTAGGCTAATATCAAATGTGTGTAGTAATAGAGAATGTTTTTATGAAGCTGAATCCACGCCTACCTAAGCTCACTGAAATTGGTGATAAGGCCTACCGATCAAACAAAAAATTGCATTGAATAATCATGCAATATTACCCTGGGCATAGGGTACTTCAATCATTTGTAATATTTGGAAGTCAAAAACAAACTTATCTAAACATCAACAAATAATTGACTAGGAATAGCCTAGTCATACGATTCTGGATTTTGAGGCAATGCAAATTTGAATATGTCATTTGGTTCTTTATCAACTTACAAAATAATCGTTAACCCTAAGCGTACACACACATCCCATTACTTAATTGACCGGAGTTGGTGCTTAGAAGTAATGCTCCCAGTACAACGCTCAAAACATCAAAATAATGTAGCCCACTGGAGTGGTAGCTAGCGAATGATAAACAGCAAAATGACATCACTTCAAGAGTTTACGAACAACTTTGAGCTGATGGATACGATCACAACTCTCAATGTGTTGAGTTTACGATCAGACGCCCAGAAGGTAACGAGCAAACATGCACACAAGTCGAAACCATCTGTCTGCACGACTTCATCGACAGAATATATCAAACCCTTCCGCAGATCGTAAATACTTTCCTCATCACCAAATTTGTTCATTGAAAGATTCTTGATCCGGAAATTTCTGAGGTCGAGATACCCAAACGGAAGAATGAGAGATAATCGCAACCCCTCGACACTATTTTATGTCGAATGTTGTTGTCGCCTGTCGTCACGAGCGACACTAGCGAGAGCAAGATGGCCGCCACGTAGAGGATTGTGAGCGTGACCTTGGTTCGAGGGAGTCTATTGATGGATGAAAATGAAAAACAACTACACAAATCACAAATGTGAGGTTATAATAACTATAGTGAACGTGGTATTTCATTGGAACAACTAAAACCATGTTTGTGTTTTTGTGTGCCTTCGTAATGTCTTCATGTACGTATCCAATAACAAGCGTTTGATTTATATTAACGGGTTCCGTAGTTCCGTAGTTTGAACATATATCTGGAAATGTTCTCTGGGCACCAAAACATGGCCACACCACCGCAACAAAAATCAAACTTCTGTGGAAACAAGGGCTTGTGAAATTGTTATTAATGTAATTATTGGTTTCTTGTTAGAACCTGCCAATAGAAAATAACGGGCGAACCATTAATTAAATCGATCCAGCTCAAAACTTTGTCGATCTAAGTTTTAATTACAGTAACCAAAACCCGTACGACTTTGAAAACGTGTCTAAACTTTTGATGAATGAAAATTTTATTCACGCACTTAAAATGTTTCTTTATTAAAAGTTTTCAGGCATAAATAACTTGCAGCCATCTCGAACTCGAGCCCGTTAAACTGGCCGAAGTGCGCTCGAGAAACGACTTAGCGCCATAAAACGATCAGTCCTACATGTATGTGCGCTCTCACTCACTCTCACGCCTCGCAAGTCCATTTCCATTTCACGTAGACTCTTTCTTGATGTTTCGTTTTATTCGACGGCGAAGGTTGATTGCACTTCCAACTTACCGTTCTCTGTGTATCCCACCCTTCCTTCTAGGAAACATATCAAGGAAAATTACATTAAGCAAACATCCTATCCCAAGTTGGTCCCGGTCGGGACGTTAGTCGATTAAGAACTATAGCTTACTCTATGAAAAGAACAGGACGCAACACGCACGGGGGAGCCATCTCAACTGTCTCGAACAAGGGTGGAAGAAACACGCAGTTCGTCGAGAACGAATTCGCAGTCAATTCATGGGATATGCACACATCCTCCGTTGCAATTTGTACCAATTCATTGATTATTGATTATCAATAACCATCGTATTAGTCTGAACGACCGCGAGTTCGGCCACCTAATAATTATCCTTCGTCCAGACTACATGGCCACAAATTAACCCGAGACGTATTTTTATTTCAGCTCACACCATAGACGTGCTTTGCTAGATAACTCTCACAATTCCTAGAGAACGCGACATCCAAATTAATTATCATTTATGAAAATCAATGTTGCTACGATGGCAACCCTAACTTCACTGCTTTAGTAAACTACAGAATTATTTGCGAGTGACTCGACAGCCTGATCCCTCGGTGTCCTTAAAAAGTTGTTTGTGTAAATGTGTGAATTTTTTACTTTTTTCGAAACCTTACATTTTGATGGATTTCTCAACAATAGGAAATCCTGTTTTCCGTGATCATTTGTTGTACATGCATCGATGGATTTTTCCCGTACGTAAGAATAATGTCATACTAACAAGGAGTTTCGTATAACGGCAAATGAAATCAACCTTGCAGTGGTTTCATCAAGATACATATATTTTCCCTTTTTACCATAGCTGGATCATTAATAAAGGTGTATTGAAACACAAATCCAACAGGCTTAGGCGTAAATAAATATTGTGTGTATGCACCCAAATTCGATCATGTTCTATACACATGAAAATCTCTTATTTTAAATCTAAATCTTCATCTATTATTACAGTCAACTTACACGTGTATGCAGTTCTTACCATACCCTATATTTTCGCTGTTACGATGTTATGCAGAGTTCGTGAGGGATTACTTAATATTATAGGCTACTTCGCGCGATGTAAGATCGGAACACTCTTTGTGCCTTGCTCATCATAAATATTAGTACAGCCATTCCATTTACTCTTTATCTGTTATTTACACTCTAGAAAACTTTAAGACATACAACGCGCGTATTCATAATGAGAAATTACCTGTTTACATTTTTACTTCCCCGTTCGTCGAGTCTATTATAACCTCGTCGCTTCGCTACACCTCACAGTAGCGTCAAAGTAATGAATTGCAAAGCTAAAGCACGACTAAACTTTCACCGAAGAGTTCGTACGTAGACGGATACATTAAGTCTGTCACCTGGGATATGCAATCATGCTGAAAGCTTCTAGTCCACATCAAAATTATGGACACTGGAGCCACCAGGGAATGTAAATAATATCAGTCATTATACGCCAACTCTCTCGATATACGTGTTATGTCTTATTTGCATTATACTGTTTTCCGCAGTAAACACGTATTTAACCTCATGTTATCGTCTTTGTATGAATTTCATGTATTTGTGTTTTATTTTGTTGTTGAACAGATTAAAATGACGCGTCATAAAACCCAACTAGAGTGGACGCATGTTGGATGGGTGACAACGCAACCACTCCATGCATCGTCACACTTTCAACTTGTCATCGACCACGAGTAAAACATGGAGTTGAGTTACACCATTCCTCATAAGGGAGGTACATATTGGGTTGGTACATATTTCCATATTCGTTTGTTATTCGTCGTTTGACGAACAAACACAGTGTTACGCTGTTACCACTATATAACGATATATCCATCCATCGTTGTATTGTGAAAATATAATCTTATGATAAGTAACATTACTTGTGTATTGGAAGGCTTTACAAAACGAAAACATTTTTCAAAATGGCTACACTGAGTGCGCACTGATGCGTCTGTTGTATTGTTGTGTATTACTGTTGTTTTAATTGTTAAGGCGCACTCATTGCGGTCCACTGCAGCCTTGGAAAACGCCATAAGCTACAACGATAATACCGTCTAGACCAGAAACATAATCCAGCCGGTTTTCTAATTTCATACAAATAAAAATCCATAATAAAATACGAAATTAGTGTTATATTCTCAATAATGATTTCAAGCACATGTTTTTTAAATTGAAATAGTAACGATGATGGACGGTGAATCAACAATGGATATGGTAATTTATTCATAAGAGAATGTGATTCTACGGTTGGAATTCATAGTCGGCCCCTACACCTAGGGGCGCCCATTGTTACCAAGGTAACAGTTGTTTCCATGTTATTTCCCATAAACAAAACAAATCCATAGCAACAATGGGTGCCCCTAGGTGTAGGGGCCGACTATGAACTCCAGATAACTGGACAGAAGAATGAACAAAGTAAATCACTAAAAGTGTCTAAATGCTCAGATCGCCTGCATGGATCGGTGGTCTTTGTTGTCCACACATTTGTCGTTTTTAATATGTTACTATAATACGAATGCCTGTTTATACACAGTGAAACAGTCAGTAACAAATTGTGCTTGCACTCAGTGATGCTATTAACATTCTATTAACATTCTACATTCTACATTCTATTAATTATTATTAATTAATTAATTAATTAGACATTCTATTCTATTAACATTCTCTAGGTCTTTTACGTTCTTCCACAGTAAATGTAGAAATAAAATTGAAGCAATGTTATATGTACACTACGAGGAATTCTACATTTTGATTTTGAATGTGTTGCTCTTTGTTGTTAGGGCAAACTATGGAGCAAGGATTCTGATCGTCCGCTTTATTTCATCAATGGTGCCTTGTTTGGGAGAAATTATCATGAAGTGCGTGGGTCATTTCCCCACAGATGTCCAAAGAAATGCTCACAAGATATGAGTCGAAAGAAATGTGTACCGCATACATGGAACTGAAACCTGATCTTATCAAAACAGAGTTGTATTAGCGGCCAACATGTTTTAATTCAAAGCATGCTTCAATTATTTAAGTAAAATTTATTATCCGCCATCCAACTGTGGGTTAACGTTGTTTGCATGATTCTTAACAAGCGTTTTTCTAGAGAGACATTTAAAAAGTAATTTTACAATTTTTGCCTACGACTTTTTTTTTAGTTAATTAGTGTTTTTAGTTTTTTACGTACCTACTGCCGCAAACAGGTCTCCAGATAGGCTTGACGGGAAATATAAATTAAGATACATCGTGAAATTGTGTGGTTTTGAATACGTCAAAAATAAATCTAGTATATACAGTGCTAAGCTCAGTAACGTACACTGTTCCCATTCTAATAGTGTATATTCACTATACAGCCCTGTAAAATACAATACGACAGTTATGCCAGCTTAGAGATTTCAGAGAACTAATAAATCAAAACGGGCACATATCAATTGAATTCCACAACAAAAACGATTTATCTGTGAAGTGAGCTACTATTCCGGCGTTGTTTAGTATTATCTCATATTGTATATGAGTCTGTATCGATGTAGTAATAAAGAGAAAATAATAGATTGTATCGTCATGACCAGAGTATTGAATGTTGGTGTACCGGTACTCAAATGTTACGTTCTTCTTTTCTATTTGAAGTATATGTAGAACTATGACCGTAACAGAACTACGTCACCCCCACCCACATCCCCCTACCCTACCCTTCCCCTCACATTCTCTATAGGGACTCAGAATTTCAGCCATTTTATTCATTATTAAGGTACAACGGAAATGAAACAATTTAGTTTATATAGGCCTACCAATGTTGTTTTAACGATTGTTTCAAAATCCTACACACAGCAATTCAGGCATCAAACATAGGATATTCAACAGAACGCAATTGTTTTCTCAACTTCAATAGGCGAATAACTTATGATCGGATTTGGACGAGAGTTCTTTAAAAATACTCAACTGACATTTTAAGACAAGAAATAAACTTTCTAGATAGAAAAAGCCCTGACGAAATTCATAGCATGTAGTAATACGCAGGGTGCATATTTTCATGGCCCAACCGCACTTTGAAACTAAATATTATTTAAGGATTTGCAGAGGTGGACTGGAGGGGTAAGGGCCCCGTACGGAAAAGGATCTTAGGGGCCCCGGGACTTGGCGAAGCTTTAAGGGGTCTGGGACGAAGCCCCAGCCGCCGGAGGCGAGAATTGTTCAGCCTACTATTTTGTTAGAACGCATATAAACCCGTTTAAAAATCGATAAATGATGATAGTTATGTGGAACAACGTGTTGAACTGTGAACACCACTTTCAAAAACGAAATTGATGAAGAAACTTTCCCAACACTGGCAGTTGTATATTTCAAACTATATTGTTTCCCAACCCTCTACAAATATCGACTACTAGTTGTCTACTCGCATCGTGTAATTTGTACTCGTAACGAGTGTTGTAGCATGGGTCTGTAGCTGGGTCGGGGGCGAAGCCCCTGCCGCCGGAGGCAACGTCGCCGAGGGCGAAACAATTTTCGGCCCTGCATGATGCTTAGTGGTCTAAAACGTGTTTTGAGGCGAAATCCTACCATGAAAAAAAAATTTAAGTAAAGTCAATACACTGATAATTCCTACCGTCATAGGTCAAACTATCAAAAGTCACTCTCAAGTAGCGAGCTAGCGAGCAGAAATCTTGAGGGTTCTTGTTTCCTATTAATTTGTCTAGAACGCATTTTATAAACACGTGTCGAACAACATGTTGAACTGTGACACCACTTTAAAAATTAAATTAAAGAAATTTCCAGCACTGGCATGTTTTATATTTCAAACTAAAGTATAAACAAGGTCGCTGGCGCGACCTTGTTCCCTCGCCAGTCATTTCCGGGGCATATGTTACAAACTAATCAAATACTGACAGTGTCACTTGTTATAATTTATAGAACGACGTGAAGTAAATAAATATTTTAAAAAATTAATAGTTGAAAGAAACACATTTCGCCCTCCGAGATACCAGGGTGATGTAATATTAGCTCTAAAAGAACATCCACGAGATTAAAAATAATCTGCTGATACGATGATTCGATTACATTAATTAAAATCGTGATACACTACTCTTACAACACTATATCGACAACATTAGGATTATGATTTTATCTGTAAATGGACTTATGCCATTTACTGTAGGGCGCGATCAATTTAAAAAAAATATATATAATGGAATTGGAACGTATATAACAATAGAAGCTCATTTTCCCCAAACGTAAATAGGACCCATCATTTCTTAAAAATGAATCATATTTTAAAATATTAAAACGGTCTTCTGCTATTATTTTAAATTGCCATTTAACCAATAATAAAAACTAAAAAGTGTGATAAGATAATCATTACAAATGTTTACGCATATTGACAAAATGTAAGGATAAAATTGAATTGTACACCATTTCATTTACCGAACTACTTATAACTCCAGTCCTCCAGACAGGCTTTGTAAGTCCCTGTCTCAACTACATACTGCACTTATGGACTACTCACACTAGGAAAACGCTCTGTTTGACGCGTTGATAAACGAGCGCGTCCATATGTCCACGAACTTTCTGGCGAAAAGTTCTCAAAGCCATCGTCATTGTTCAATGAAAGTGACAAAAATGTGGAAAGATTTGAGTTTTTACTGTTATAGTTATTACACTTCCTGCCATTGTTCAATAAAAGATCGATTGTCCATATAAATTATAGCTTGGATGTTTCGTTGTCATAGTTACTTCACTACAATTCAGCAATACAAAATTGTAATTTGTACCTACAATTCTCATCGGATCGCGTTGAAATTTACATATTCGTGACCGGCTAGAAATTTACTAAAAAATGGCTATCTCACATTTTGCCGCCATTGTGTTTGGGAATAACTTTGTAATAATTAAATTGTAACTTTGTAACTTTTCAACAGATTTGTCCACAAAACTAAGGACGTTAAATCCACATCGAGGCTTGTAGATGGTCCAAATTTCAAATTGATCGGACTTTTCGTTCGACCGCTATCGCGATCAAAAAAAAAACAAACAATTTTTTTTAAACCCCGTTTAGTCACCCCTGAATAATAATTGTACGTATTATTTAGTTTTTTCTATCACACACGACTGGATTTACAATATGAATGTGTATTTTTCGTAACAATGCATAAACATTACTTCAGATTGGCCATAAAGTGTAAAACCAAAAACACACTCTAAAATTGTATGAATTTTCTGTAACACGTAGCGTCGCACAAGTATTTACGATCACACGGCCTACACATGTGTTCATACAACGTGCACAAACAAAGACAAATAAATATAACACACACAAGGGTGAAGTGAACACCTTAAACGCAATATCCAATAATCACTTCATTAATGTTGATAGCACACTCATAGATCGTCGATTATACAAATCACATGGACAAGTCAACACGCACCCATGCACTCGCTGTGAAGACTACTGCATATGTGGACGGATTTTGTTCTCATACTGATTTTAAGAAACAACCCCCCTCACGCCACATAAATATCGGAAACCATAACGGCCACGGCCAGGCACAAATTCTGTGACACTTTCCAGATGAAATTTGATCCTTACAGTCAGCCCCACCGATTATAGCATGACCAAACCATTACGCGGACCACAAGGCATCTGTTTTCACAGCACAAGAAATTCCACACAAATGGGGGAAATTAGGACATGGCAATAATCCGTAAACGATATACCAGGAAACATAGAAATCGGTAGGCCTAACGAGTGCATCAAAAAAATCATACAATACATATCATATTGCACAATGATCATAAACTTCATGAAACAATAAATATAACAGATTTCGTAGATATTGTTCTAAGTGCGATAAAACAATTTGAATTCAGTAAAACGTAATGCTTTGATACTTTGACTTTTGGGCAAGACACGTACTACATACCAAAATTATGAAAATAATAATTATTATTGGTGAACCAATAATATTAAAAATAAAATAATTAGAATCCTGAGACACAACTCCCATAAAACAATCCCGACATCATTAGGATTATGATTTTTTACCTGTAAATTGGACTTGCAAAAAGGAGAATGAATGCTATTTCTACTATATGAATATATTAATTTCTTTATGCATGTCATGTAAGGGCTGAAATTTATAATCTGATAATGTTTCTACATACTGTTGTGGCATTAGAACATAGTGACGAACAGTGTCCAGATAGGCAAAATGAATTCTATCACGGCGACACAGTCAAAACTGCGAGCTATACGATAATTTAGGTGCATGTTCCGTTTTTTGTATAAACACATGGTAAGATTCCCCCTCCCTCTCCGCCTCTGTGAAACAGACCCCGATGTGAAACAGACCCTCATAATTCACTTACCACTAAACATGATGCCATTAACTAATAAGCTGGCAGCGTGCTTTTACAGTGAAGCCACAGTTTACTGACGTTTCGTCACACAACATATCAATTAACTTCAATTAATTAAATACATACAGGGGGAAGTCGGAAGGGTTTATTTTATATCCAACTGTCCGGTTTGAGGATCACATGGGACAAGCTAAGAAAGTGGACCGTATAAAGAAGCATACCTATAACTCGACTATTTCCTATTATACGACCTATTACAATCTTACAGATATCGGAGTAATAGGTCTTATGATAGTTGATAGGTGAAGAAGAACCTGGTTTTTCGAGACGTCCCGAAAATTATTCAAGCCGAGTGCAAGCTTCACCGAAGATATTTTTTATGCATTTTACGTTTATCAATTTCTATTTTTAGGCATCACTTTCTTATTAGCTTTTTAAAACATACATTAAGTGTTAATTGCTTCAGTTTCAATTTTTGTTTTTAATAAATGTTTTGTTATTGTTCCGTGTCGAATGGCAAGAGCTTTGGCTGTAGAGACCGATATTGTTAATGAAGGTTCTACTATCATCAAGTCGTTTGATGTTCTGGTTACGAGAGGTATGTGCATGGTTTCTTGCGAATATTAATCAGTGATACATACGAATAAATATATTCAACGTAATACAACCAATTTGATAATCGCTGTCGTATCATACGAAAGTATACCACAAAGTTGCAACTGCTCTAACTCCGGCCGTACATACAAATCTCTTGCTAATTGCGCTATCGGGTACATCCCGCAAATATTAGAAAGAAAAAATGATACACTGTACACACTTCATAAAATCTTAGTATGTAATATAGGCCTACACTTTACAGTGTAGGCCTACACCAAATAAATACATATCTGTGTAATATTAATATCATGTTTTATTGTTTTCCGTATTACAACTTTCACGGTTTTTTTTCAATAACAGCCATATGCATTTTGCAAGGGTAGCATCGTTGAGTAACTAACATATAATCCGGCTTTGAAGCATGGCGACATACGGTCTGGGCCAGACATTGTTTTTGTATCACCGGACAAATCCTCGGTTTTTGCATTGCCATAATAGTAATTGGGCATCTAACAATGGAAGACTCATTTGCGTAAGTGTACTACAACAGTCATTCCACATTTTGTCCACGCACACGTAAACACGAGCATTCCACTTGTCGTTCTTTATAGCGCGAGGCTGAGCTGAGGATCGTTCAAACTAGAATTATTCATCTATCCTTCAACCAATAGCATTGCTAATTTACATACTATTACATTCCTTTAGTGACAAATGCCATGCAAAAAATCAGTAATATGGGTTGCAATCTTCAACCAGAAATAAATTCATTTATCTTGCCGAGCCCAAAATGCGGGCCAAAACTTGACCTGTTTAGTCACCCCTGGATAATATTTTATGTATTATTTTGTTTTTTTCTATCACATACGACTGGATTTACAACATGAATGCGTATTTTTCGTAACAATGCATAAACATTACTTCAGATTGGCCATAAAGTGTAAAACCAAAAACACAATTTAAAATTGAATGAATTTTCTGTAACACGTAGCGTCTCAAATACAAATGTCAGAAATGTAAATGTTACGCCATTCTAAAGTCAAAGGATTACTACAGGTCAAGTTTGAGTTTCATAATGATAACGCAAAATTGATAGCAGACATTTTTTAAAAAACCGTAGCGATGTGCAAAGTAACAAATTTTGTTGTCTTACAAAACTTGCACTTAGTGGTACTTACGGCCGGCTCAAAATATTGAGATTTACAAAACACATACGTCATTCTACTGAGATCATTATTGACAAGTTTCATTTATATTCGTTAATATCTTCTACTTCAAATAAATACATCTTTCTTGAAGCGCGTGAAATGCGAACGGATACATACATACATACATACATACATACATACATACATATATAAATCTGGTGCAAACTTATAAGGCCGCTGTCGCGCCCTAAAAAGTAAGCTCTGAGGAAGAAAGCGGAAATCTTTGTAGCACTTCTAGATGGTCTATATAACTCTATATGTCCTTTTTCACTGACATGAGATACATATTATGCTCTTCTTACTATTGTTTCATAATCTATACAGCGTAAGATATTTTCAGGGGGTTGGGTGGTGGCCCTCAAGGGGGCCCCCACCCGGGGGGGGGGGGGGGGGCCGTACGGGTTTCCGTAGTCCCGTACCTGCCAGTCCGCCCCTGAGGATTTGTAAAAGAAACGTTATCTATAAATGTGTATCGTATATGAATGGTCGAGTCATTTTATATTGATACAAATGCTTCTATTCAGAAAGATCTCCGCAGTACATGATTCTTAGATTTTACAATAGTTCTTGACGAATGTTGTATTCCCTGTGGTAACTGTGTAACATTGGTTGTAAATCAGTTGGCGTTTACATGCGATACGTGCGTTGCTGTATAGCTCCATATAGATATCATATGGCTATCATAGCTATCATATAGCTATCATATCAGCTATCATATAGCTATCATATCAGCTATCCATATAGCTATCATATCAGCTATCCATATAGCTATCACTTTTTGGCTTTTATATTTAAGGGTAAAGGGTAGTCTCTACATCACAAACCGCAGAAAATGTTCATTTTTAAATTATTGCAACAAGAAATCGAAAATCTAAATCAGCAGCGAACTTTGCTTTGGTAAACCCTACAGATTGAATAAAATATTATAACCATAAGCGTAGTATTTTGATTATAATTCGATAATTAGTAATTAAATTGATTATTTATAAAAAAAACATACTGATTATAATTTAAGTCACGACTTAGCCCATTCAATGTGTAGGGTTTACTAAACCACAGTGCGCTGTTGATTCAGATTTTCGATTTCGAAGCCCATTCTAAGTGATATAATTTAAAAATGAAAATTTTGTGCGGTTTTTGACGTAGAGGTATCCTTCCCTGTTAAATACAACTCACCCGAAGAAAGTGTTGTTAAATTCGATGTCAGACTCCATAAGAGAATGCTATCAATTGCCTGATCTTATACATAACAACAAATAACAAAAACTAACCCTCTAAAACATAGCTTGCGTGGTCTTGTTTCTACATTATACATTTTGAAAGAGAGCAATCCCAAAATTTGTCCAAGAGGGTTGAGAATTTCTAAATTATAGATGGAATTGCTAACCGTCTCACGAGAGCTGTGCCAATTTCCTATTAGGTGTAAAACTATCCCTAAGAGACCGTTGCTAACTACTGAACTGCAGAAAACCGTCTTCACTCTTTTGTGAGCGTTGCTAATTGCTGAATTAGAGGAAATTGTTCTCAAAAGGATCGTTGTCAATTTCCGTTATTCGTTTTACTGTCTGAATAGATTATTTCTCATTGTAAAAGAATGAAAAATAAATCCAAAAGAATACAACTCTAGTAAATGTCAGTTACACTAATTTCCTAATTATGCAAAACTGTCTCAACAGCTGCCTTCTCATTCTCAATATAGTTTCATTGTTACGTAAATAGTCCCTTCTCAACACCCACTATTTCCCCATAACGTTATAATCTCATCGACAAGCAGAGTCGCTAAATTATTGTGACAGGACGCTGCATATCTCAAAGAGATCGGATTTGATTTCATGACGACATAAAGAAGCGTATTCAAATAGCATACGAATACAATAAAAGGATAATGATTCACAAATTTATATTTATAATTACATTTCAATAATGTAGAGTTGGAAATGTTTGGATTGTTTTCCATCTTATTCCTACTTTAGTTCGAATTGCTTTACGAATACATAGACCATCAGCAGAAGTTCATTTCAGGCAAAGTATAAATAATAATTAGAGAAGTAAATCATTCTATTGGCCAGTATCAAAAAGATATTTGTAAATGTGAGTCAACAGTCAGAGACAGACTGTCTAGAGGCTCACCGGTATTCTCGAGTAAGACGTCAACCAGACCCACGGATTGTTCGCCGTCTCCCCCTCCCCCGCCGCCCCGCTAGCCTTCTTCCTGGTAGCATCCTTGTCCTCCAGCTCCTGGCGCAGCTTGGGGTTGAAAAACTCGACATTGGCGTCGGGTCCCGTGGACGCGGGGTTCACCGTATTGTCCTCCACGACAACGCTCCTCTTGGCACGCGTCGGTACCTCGGGACCGCGCACCGTCGCGTACCTCACCTGTTGCTCCAAGGCCGCGTACTTGCTGTCCACGTGGCCGATATACAGGTACAGCCCGTACGAGAACATCAGCTCAACGAGCAGAAGCAAACTGAGGCATATGTACACGACGCACACGTTGGAGAAGAACGACACGTGTTGTTTTGGCACCTTGGAGGTGTTTTTAAAATTACAAGACATCCCTACAACTCGTTTAGAAGAAACGTTTGGATTGCTCGCATCCTTGTCGGACGTGTCCGAAGCCATCGTGAGCTGACGACGACGTGTCACATGGAAGGGTCGGTCGCGTAGTTTTCGTCTGTGGCTCGCTCGCGGTGACAGACACTAGACTAGACCGTAGGCTGCGTCGACCACGCGAGAACTGAAGGAGACCGCTGAGTCGCGTCCGAGCGTCCCGACATAATGACGCATGCGCCCTCGACGGATTCGGTGCGCGTGGGGTAAGGATATTGTTTGATTTGATCGATGCACTTGTAATCAAAACACAAGTTATGTCTACCTGTAGAGCTCAACAGGTTAGTGTTAATAATGTGTTGGAATCTATCTTGGTTGAACAAATCGACGCAAGGGTGCTACATAGCTCAATATCCTTTCGTGACAAATGCCTTACATTTACGAAGCTAGTCGAGACGACGAGCAGAATATATAATATGATGTCACGTGAGACAGAATGTAAAAAACCGACCCCGCTGGGAATCGAACCTAGGTATCCCACCTTGCCGGGCAGCGAATCACAATCTGTCTTAGTTATTTGTTGTATAATAATAATTTTTCGTAGGAGTACCCGTTCTAGGGTGCACACCAGCTTTACCTGATGTGCCCCTCTTCAGGTGTCTAACTATAGGATATTAAGGTGTTTGGATAGCTGGGAGGGAATGTCCGAGGGCTAATAGTAGGACTCAATCCCAGCATTCGCCTTTACGACTGAGGAAAACCTCGGAAAAAACTTTCAGTCAGGACTGCCGGTGGCCGGAATCGAACCGGCGACCTCCCGAATTAGAGTCTCGCGTCTTACCGCTGAGCCATCTCTATCGGTATTTGTTGCATGTAGATGCAATGTGAGATGCATTGTTTATAACATGTGAAGATGGCAGATTGTACTGCTTGGATACTCAATGATTGCCTGACAAGGTCGGTTTACACACTTTTCTAAGATTCATGTATGCGTCCGATCCGTTCATCCAATCACAGCTCGCATCTCGCAATCGTAGTCGAATGAGTATGGGCTGTGATTAGATGAACCGAAAAACGGATGCATCACACGGATCAGACCCATACATGGTTTGGGAAAGTTGAATCAAGCCAGTATAAAGTTGTCTCAAGACGACATGCTTTCGTCACAGGAGGCGAGGCACTCATAGCTAACCAGCCAGGGGCGTCGGAAGTCTATTTTTCCAGGGGGGGCGAACTTTCCAGCTGACTTTGCAACATTTTGTAAAAATAGTTGAGATTCAATATCCAAATAAAAATTTCCTTCTTGAACGAAATTTCCGTAAGTTACCATGCAGCCAGCCTCTGAAATCGCTTGAAGGAATAAGCTGAATCTGTACTCTAAAATGCATTTAATTCATACAGGCCATTTTTTAAGGGGGGGCGAGATGATACTCTCGCCCCCCCTGTGCAAGCACAGGGGGGTCGACTGACCCCCCTGCCCCCCCGGTTCCGACGCCCCTGTAACCAGCGAACCGCCAGCGCCAGAGACAAGCGCGCGCAGATACTGATCGCTGATTGGCTACGAACCCGTCGCCTGTGACGAAAGCATGTGTAAGGTAGTCTTGGGACAACTATAGCAACATGGCGTTCACTTTCCGTCGTAAGATTTGAGAGCTAAGGAAACCATATAGCAATGCTACCTCATCCCTAAAATTCTTATCCCAGCCAACAAGAGGTGACCTTTTATATATCCGGCCAATGGTAGCGATTCGTTAGTAATACAGTTTGGAAAATACGTGTCTACGAACAAAATAATATTAAATCTTAAATCTTAGGATTGTGTAGAATACCACCGATGTTGAGGGCGAGAAGCCAAGAGATGAGACTGAGGAGAGTCAGTTCTGCGATTGGGACAACAACAAGACGAATTGTGATTGTGAAAAAAGTTGGTATGGGAACCATATGCGTGCCTTTAGGAAAACGTATGAGACATTATTATTTGTCAAGATCGAAATGACTAGAACGCACGCTTGATGTGATAATGTACTACGTATTATTGTTTGTGGTTCATCTGTTACATAATTATTAACAACTTGAGGATTATGCACATAATGTATTGTTTGGCTTGTGGCCATATAGAGTTATCAAAACAAAACAAAATGTGTGCCGACTGCTTCCAAACCCACACCATGCATTAAGGCCGTGTCTTACAGACTGGAAATCATGGTAGCTATTAAAGCTGGGTGTTGCAGCTAAAGTTAGTAGTTCGCACTGCATATTCGGAGACTTTTGGCCCCCCCCCCCCCCCCCCCCCCCCCCCTACACGGAGAAGCGCTGAAACTGTTAATAGCTTTTTGTATTATTGTTTCTGGCAAGGACTTATCGCACCAAGCTCGATGGCGTCGGACGGTGGAAATTGGTTTAACTGGCGAAGCGTGAACATTCAGAAGTTATTGCGTTTTCAGTGTCACAAGAAGAATCTGGCGTTTCCTTCTGTCTCCAAAACATTAAAACAAAGTACGAAAATGCTTTGTTTTATAAATCAATTTATATTAAGTGCTCTATGGAAAAGACGGGCCTTTATGCAGACAGTGAATAATTACATTGATCCAATACATTGGAAGTCAACATAAGTCTAAAGCGGACGTGCGTTTTAAAGTACATTGCAAATCGATGACCCCCAACATTCTACTTTTGGACAATGATCCAATTTTTAGGTTTAATTTAAAAATGGTAAAACGTGATAAAAAAAAATTCACATGACGTTTAATTCCCTTACCGAGGCTAATTCACAGCACTCAATTAATCTCAGCAATCGCCTAAAAACCTTCAGTTAGGTTTGCCGGTGGCCGGATAGAACGGACTACCTAATACAATATGCAAAGCTTTCTACATCCCCTCTGTTGATCTTATGGAAGCAGCAATTTTTGCCTCGTCGTTTTACAGAATACCTATTTTATGCTGCGTTCGTAACGAGTTATTAAAAAACGCTTATTTGGTTATTTGGTGTTTAATGACGTATACTCGACAACTAGGTCATATGCTGTCGGGGGGAGATGGGATAAAGTGGCAAGTGGGAGGATGAGTAGGAGGGCTGGTATTCAAAAGAGCTAAGTGGAGGATATAGCCAAAGGGAGGGGGCGTCATTTTCTCGGCTCTTACGGTCGTCAGAGCTATACCCTGTGCTGTGCATTCTACCCCGGCTGCAGACGGGGATAAAAAAACGTTAATTACCCGAAGATTCAATATTGACTGAAGTGGTAAGATAATATTAATATGCTTTAGTCGAGCCCGTCTGGGCCCGGGGTAGAATTGATCCAGGGTAGCTCTGCCTGTCGTAAGAGGCGACTAAAAGGCCGAAGTCGTATATGACCCAGCTCTCGAGTACGTAAAAATAAATAAAACATATTGACAGTCAATATCTAGTCCAATGGAAATCCAAATCCTCGAAGCCTAGAAATCCAGTTAGATTAGTGTCATTTTTCACATAAATAAACCCATTATTAACAATTTGTTTGCCGGTATAATTATAATAAGGCAGCTATGAATACAGATCTATACTTGAATACATAACGCAACGCGTGGTGTATATATTATATAACCTTGTATAAGTTCGAGTGGCCGTTATAATTTCTGAAAGTCCTAGATTGAAATCACTACATAACTTTGTCTTTTATATTAATTTAATCTATCCAGAATGCGGGATACTCAGGGATGCCAACCATTAAGGAAATATGGTATCATGGAGAATGTATACTAAAACCATCTTTATTGTGGTTCGTTTATTTCTTTACAAACTGTGCAGTCACAAGATCACCAAATCAATAAATAAATCAATAAATTAATAAATACCATCATTAATCAACTTTTTACATAAAAATCAATATTATGCAAACAAACAATGACAGCACAGTGAACTTCAGCCTCATGCACTCGAATCATGAAAATAATGTTATCGTTGTTAGCCGCTCACGGATCAGTCAGAGTAGTCGGTGTCACCGTTTTCACCGTTGTCACCACTTGAAAAGTGATCTGTTCGATGAATAGGGTTATTAAGTAGGAGGACTACTATTAAAATCGCACGCAATTTTCATTTTTTATATTATATCTCAAAAAGCTACTCTAAATTGAAAACCTGAGGGCATAGCACGCTGAGTTTTGATAAGCCCTACATATTGAATGGCAAATATATTAGGGATGACATCGGGTATCCGGGTTACCCGAATCCAAAAATTACCCGAATCCGTTCTAAGGATTCGAATCTTGTTCTGGTACATTTTTAGTTGAATTGTTGTATGCTTCAACAATGCGCCAACAATGGTGATAACAAAATGACTTGTTTCCATTCTATAAAATACTTTCCCACTCCGTTATGTACCCATTATCGGCTTGATTAAAAATAGACTAAGCCTATTTTATGAAGTGTAATTGCTGCGGGAGAGTTCTGGTTTGCCTGTGCTCCCACTGGCTCTCGGCCTACCCCCACCCCTTCCCGACCGTCATCACTGGCTGACAGAACGCACGCTGGCAGCTTCTGCCACGGGCGGTCAATGGCCTTCAAAATTCAGTGGCGTGCCGTCCATGGAAGCAATGGAAGCATTGCTTCCATTTTATTTTTAACTAAATTACCTATGTATACCCTCAATGCTGGCTAACAATATCGCTTACCAGTAACACTAAAATAGAATTAATGAACCAAACTTAACTACCCGAATTATGCGAAATAACTGACAGCGCAATGAAAAATCCTTGTACCATATTCTACGAGTTTGAATTCGAGCGCCAGGCCTTCGCTGTGGGCCAAGCGACGAGGGTGGCCGAGGGTTGACGAAGAAAAGCCGAGTGGAAGCAATGCCTCGGATTGCCTCCACCCAGCCAGACTGTTCCGAGAGACACGTGGGTTTGAAAGTTGTTCGTGTTTTTACCTCTTTATAACCGTAAAACTGTTTCGTTTATTTTCTAAATTCATTCAGTGTGAGAAAGAATGCGATTCTACATTGATTAGTTGATTATTTGAGTATAATTGTAGTGTGTGACAAATGTTTGGTGAGTTGTTCATCTACGCGCGAATAAGCAATATGAAGGATTGCTTCCGAGTCTGCGGGCTCGATCGGATCGCTTGCTGTGGGCCAAGGATCTAGGTCTAGCGCGGATGTGGAGGATCTAGGTCTAGCGCGAATGTGCACTCCTTTCTGAATTTGTACTATCAACTTTCAATAACCATGAATATGATTGAATGTTATGTAATCGATGAATTATTTGCGCGCCCATTTAGCACTCGATATTTTCAAGAAAAATGTGCAATTATTGAGAGTGGCCGACCAACATCAGCTCTGCCAAATCTCAATTCAAAAACCAAAAAATGCACTCGGCATTTTAGCACTGATATTTTATAATGGATCAGATTTTTGTTCGTAAATTTCTAATGGTAAATTGCCTAAAACTCGTTAAAAGGCTCGTACGGCAATCACGATAATCCAAAAAAATCCGGGGCTATGCGCCCCGGACCCGCATTGACTGGGGGGCCTTCCCCCCAGACCCCCCATGCATGTATTAGGTGGGGGGGTCTCACAAGTGCCATTGCCAAGGGATTACTTAAAAAAGTAGTTGCTTCCCCCATTAGAAAAGTCACGGCACGCCACTGCTTCAAATAACATGTTGAGTGATGTGATTTGGCTTCGACCACACAGGATCCGTTCCGGCGCGTGCAGCACGTCTTCACACGGCTTTTCCGTCTTGCGTCTTGTCCGGCTTTTTGGGGGTGGCCACACAAGATCCGGTTTTCGTGCGTTCAGTCTCCAACAAGGATTATTCGCAAATTACTTCTTTCAGAGAGTTTTGAATTAAAATTGAATGTTTTTGATGAGAGATTGTGGGTTCACGACATTTGTGCTAATAGGCAAGATGTTGGTGAATATCACACTTTAATAATATGTACTATTTTTGTTGTATTCAGATATTCACCTCTAAATGGAGGTAGTAGTAGATAATAGTAAAATTCATACATTATATCAAAATTCTTCAATTGTACAATTAGGCCTAGTTTTGAGAGTTATAACCATCTGTGTCACTCAATTTTATTTATATTATTATAACATTATTTTTATGACTTTAGACAGTCAAAATCAATAATCATAACCTAAAATTAAGACAAAATGTAAGCCTGACTTTGCATTGTTCACATTACTTTTCCTATTGTTGTTTTTTTTTGTTTTTTTAGTTTAGTTTAGTTTAGTTTAGGTTAGTTTAGTTTAGTCTAGTGTAATCTTAATCTGTCAATGTAAAGAGCGGAAGCTCATTCTGACAAATAAAGATTATTAAGATTATTTCCGAAACTTTTAATGCACCAGGAATTTTTTTTTTTGAATATTTTCGAATACCAAATACGTTGAACTTTATTCCGATCCTTATGATACTTATGGCTGGTATCCCATAAAGGTGGATGTTTAAAGACAGCAGAAATAATATCTTCTTTGGAGGGTTCAGTGCTCATTTTCTACGTGCGTCTTGTCCGTCCTGCGTCTAAAAACAAACTGGTTTGAAACGAGACGCAGGACGGACAAGCCGGAAAGGACGGATTAGACGCGTACGCATTCTGTGTGAACACGGCCATTTGGTTTCATGGTTTTGTTCGAGACGTATAAGACGGATATGACGGACTGCACGGATTGCCGGACTGCACGGATCCTGTGTGGCCGCGGCCTCTAGGATTCGGGTTACCCGAATCCTT
This sequence comes from Isoperla grammatica, assembly GCA_945910005.1. Taxonomy (NCBI): domain Eukaryota; kingdom Metazoa; phylum Arthropoda; class Insecta; order Plecoptera; family Perlodidae; genus Isoperla; species Isoperla grammatica. Next base: position 60,597,475 of record OX246738.1, read on the forward strand.
GAGGGGCTAGAATCGAATCCGGATTTTACTACCCGATGTCATCCCTAAAATATATCAAATATTACAAACAGTAGAGTAATTTGATTAGTATATTCATAATTAGTAACATAAATTCAATAAAAATGTTGGATACATTTTGCATTCAGTAGGCTATGTTTGGGCTTACCAAACAACAGTGCATTACACTATGCCCTCAGACAGTTGGTTCCGAGCAGCATTCTTGAAATATAATTTAAAAAAACTAATGTTTTTGCGGTTTTAAACGTGATACTACCCAACCCGTTCCCGTTTCGTATGATAGATTAAGTTGTTGCTAGAAAATACGGAAGAATGATTGATACCGAAGTAGCATCATTGTTCAAGAAACTACAATCGGGGTTTTATTTAAGCACTGTTCATAAGAAATGCATATACCACTATTTACCAGATAGCAAAGAATTACCGTGCGTATACTTTGGTTGAATCTACTGATCCCGATAATTTGTGTCACGGGACATTCATTACTGATCTCACAGGTTAATCTACCGGTGTATCCGTTAGCGGCTTTAAAACACAGACGCCAAAACCATAGAAATAATTAACGCTTAATCAATAATAATTTACAAGCGAAGTTTAGAATTCATTAATGGATATTATTTATTGTACCCCTGAGGAATTACTCATTTGTGGAACGCAATACATTACGGTTCAACAATACTATTTGTATTGAACTAGTTGTAACATTGTTGTCAACACCGGTAAAACAGACGAACGGAGGACTTTTTCTTTATGATTTTCAGAATTGATCTACGCACCCAATGCCCATGATTTGCTCTATCAAAGGGTCCTTGATAGTTATGTTAAGGTGCATTTTTACAACGCTTATATTAACTTGCCTTGTTTGTCTGGACGGAATCTTTGAATCGATATTCCACCTACTTCTAGATGTCCGATGAAGCTGAAATTTTTTACGCAGACGTATTCCTGATACCAATACATGAATCAACTGTCATATTTACTAAATTGTCAATAAATTCATCATAATTAATTAATTAATGTTTTACATGGAAATCGATGAATCTTTGAATCGATATTCCACCTACTTCTAAATGTCCGATCAAGCTGAATTTTTTTACACATACGTATTTTTAATGACAATACATGAATCAATTGTCATATTTACTAAATTTTCAATTAATTTATCAAAGTTAATTAATTAATGTTTTATATGGAAATCGATGTTTAACCCACTTTCCAACGTTAAATCGAGTTGAAAGTTTTCACACAGACGTATTCTTAATGACAATACACGAATCAATTATCATATTTACTAAATAATCAATTAAGCCATCATAATTAATTAATTGATGTTTTATATGGGGATCGATAAAACACTCACTTTCGAACGTCAAATTGAGCTGAAAGTTTGCACACAGACGTATTCTTAATGACAAAACATGAATCAATTGTCATATTTACTAAATAATCAATTAAACCATCATAATTAATTAATCGATATTCGATATATATTCGATTGCAAGATTCTTTAAGACTAAAAAGTATAAAATAATATTACATGAAAAAAATATATATTTTTTTAAAACAACGCTTATATTTAAATGCACTAAAAAGTAAAAAAAATAAATTTTCGCCCAACAAATTTTTGCCTCACTCGGAAAATAAAAGCGTTGGGCGCTTTCCCTGCATAAACAGCAGAATACTGCAATCTGTGTCAATACCGAAAGCGCCCAACGCTTTTATTTTCCGAGTGAGGCAAAAATTTGTTGGCCGAAAATTTATTTTTTACTTTTTAGTGCATTTAAATATAAGCGTTGTTTTAAAAAAAATATATTTTTTTCATGTAATATTATTCACTGTTATGATTGTATTGTTGTCATTGATGACCTAGATGGTCGTGATTAGCTCTATCTAAGGGTCCTAGATCAATTCTGAAAAAGGTCTATAGAAACCGATATGTCTGTTTTGCTGAATTTACTCTGCATGGCATAAAATGTTAGGTTATTCTTGTCACTTTGTACTTTATTCTTTATGTTCATCAACAAATTATGATTTTCTTTCCATTTTTCTAATCTAATCGAAAACCGATGAGAGCAATACACATCTTTATGTTTTGCTATTGCCATATTATGATTATACCAGTGACCGATTCAGCGGTAACGCGATAATCTCATTCGGAACACCGCCGGTTCGATACCGGTCACCGGCAATCCTGACTGAAGGTTTGGAGGTGAAGGTGAACTGAACTGCAGGTGAAGGTTACAAGAACAAGCCAATCAACCTAGAACTATTTCAGTTCATGAGATAAAACATGAATAGATTTGACTCGATTTTTGAACTAAAACCATTGAAGTACTGGTATCAGTACGAGGTAGAATATAATATGTTTTTAAAACCCCAGTGGTTTCTACTTTTTAGTAAGTTTGTACGCACCCTACACAAATATTATTTTTATGTATCAATTCGCTTATAGCCAATCATTTAAAAACCACAAGTATGTATTTACCGACAGTCGCTTTGATGATGGATTGCACGTCAGCTATTTTAAATACGCGTTGCGAACGTAAAATTCAATCAAATAACTCGAAACTCAATAGTCGTTATTTCTAAATGAACTTGATAATTGAAACAATTAACAAACTGTATAGAATGTTAGTAGATAATTTAACTATTTTCTCACATTATATAGACTAGTACCGCGTCAACGCAGCACAGGTACTAACTACAATTTATAATATAGGAGTTTTGTGGCAAACACACCACCTTAATTATTACTCATCTGCATTTGTTTTGTTTGTCTCTTAAGGTCTGTTCGTTGGACCTTCTCGACTTCGCTCCAAGATCACTTTAGAGATGCTTTAGAGTAGGCTCAATTAGGCCACGCCCACGCTCGAGCCGATAGAGCACCGTGCTCTTCCCGTTGTCAAACGAACGCTTCCCAGCGCCTCCCCCCCTCCTTTATTCTCTTTTTGGCTCAGAATCAAGTTCCAACGAAGATATGGTTCCGACAAATATTTTACTTACGAAATACAACTTAGACGTCATCAGAGTTGCTGCACGAGGAAGCCGGTTTTATGAATAACGCGCGAAAAGTAATCTTGCTCTAAGTTTCTCTAACTCACTCCTCCTAAAAAGTCCGAGCAAGAAAATCATGATCTTTCTGCTCTAGATCATGTTGCTCGAGTCCAACGAACGGAATCCGAGCAGGTGATCTCGTGAAACGAACGGCTATTTTATTATCAGAGTAGATCCGAGTGCTTAGAGAAGGTCCAACGAACAGACCTTTAGTTTACGCGTAAATGTAAGTCGCACCGTTTAGGTTAGGCACTGGAACACACCATGCACATTCGTCAAACACCGTAGGATGAACCGTGACGCTTATAACTGTCATGTCCATGTCCGTGACCCCAGTAGGGGTGGCTGTAACTGTCCACGACGCCGTGATGGTGATGACCGTGACCGTGATCGTGATAGTGACCGTGATCGTGATGGTGGCCGTGATCGTGATAATGGCCGTGGTCGTAAGGGATGTGATGGTGCTCGATCTCAACGTCGTGATGTGTCCACTTGTACTTGTAGAGTAAAGCGACCAGGATGAGGAACTTCTTGATACCCAGAACCAAGAGGAAGATTCCCATTGTGGCGATTGTTAGTTTCACGAGGAGAATTAGGCGAAGTACCCTCACTTCTCGTTGACCTTGAAATATTTGTCGTTCTGCTGGAACAAAATCACCATCTGTTTTAAACAATTTATTACTTCAACATGCAATCAAAATCAAGATTATTTATTATTATTGTTATTATTGTAAAACGTACATACTCAGCCAAAATCGGTGTAAACATGTTGAAGCAGACAGAAATTTTAAGTGCTTCCACGATACACATGGTTACCTTATTGTACTCTACTTAAAAGTAAAACTAAATGTATTAATGTTGTTTTAATTATTCCAAACCAAACTGTAGAGTGTATAGATGATAATGATAATATTTTCTTCGTACGTGGCTGGAAAACCATGATTATCGCCATAATCTTACGTATTAAAAAAATCATCGTACGCTATTTTCATTAACTAAAGTCAATCAATTGCTTTTCATGTCGTACTAATTAGGTGACCAGAGTTTACTTTTTTATGCACACTACTTTTCAACCATTAGTTGTAACTCTGAGTGATTTGGTCAGACCGGATAATTCCCACTCAGTGACTGACCTATCTTCGCATCCTTGCCGTTCCCGACTCTGACTGTCTTGGATGCGTGTTTGTCCCACCCTCGACCGTACGAGCCAGCCAAGTTCTTGAGCCAAGGGCACATAAGGTGTTCTAGCTGTTGCAGCTTCGTGGCTGTCGATCGCTGCTGGAGTTCCGCTGGTATCTCGGCGGTGGAATTAGCCGGCTGGACTACTTGTTCGGTGCTGTTAGAGTCCAACGGTTTGTCAGTACTCACTCGATCTGTGGGAGAATAAATCTAGCGATTAAGTAGTCCAGCAATAGGCGCATCGAAAATTACTGCTTGGGAAGAGTTACACAATTAATATTACCATCCCATTCTAACTTTGCCCAAGGGTTGACTTGATTCTGTTGCATCATGTGGTTAAGTGGCGTAACTAGCACTTTTTGTTTGGGGGGGGGGGCGAACATTTTATAACCAGAAAACTCTTTTTAGTTCCACTTCACTTGCGCCTTAGACTCTTCCATGTGGCTGGATTACTTATAGATAGCTTATCGTTCGCCTCTTCCTACACTTTAAACTTTACCCAGTGTACATAGAAAGGCGAACGAAGCTATTGTGTTGACTGTTGATGCTGTAACTGGGTCTGGGGCAGAGCCCCATTCACCGGAGACAAAAGAAAAATTTGGCGAAATGTCCTTTACAAGAGCTCGGAAAATGACTTTGGACTAATTCAATTTATTAATTCATATTTTTGAAGACCAACAGCTCTGGCTGTAGAGTTTTATAGTATTTTATAATGTTCTCTTTCACATCATTTGAAAGTTGTACATTGTATTCCCCCCCCCCCCCCGTAGTTACGCTACTGATGTGGTTTACTTTGTCTATTGAGAGATTCTAATGTGGCATATTGAAGTTAGTTGTGTTTAAAAGTGGAAAATATTTACTTCATTTTCCAAACTGTGTCTGCATTCTATTGTTCTGGAAAATATTTACTTAATTTTCCAAACTGTGTTTGCATTCTATTGTTCTTAATTCAAGATGTAAAGTATATCATGGATCAGTCAATAATTACAACAAAAAATAGTTAATACGTTCGAGTGTGTGTATGGTACTTTGAACTTTAAAACATTGTTATATGCGTGGCTCATTGGTTCTGTGAGTTTATTCCTGTTGTCAATAAGAAAGTTTCGCTTCCCGATTCGGGCTGGGGCTTTAACTGTGTAATTGATTTAAATGCATATGTTACTGACGTATACATTTGGACGCTATCATAGCAATGAGGCACATTGTAAATGATGTAATGTCCACTGGAGATCAGTTCTGCTAATTGACTGGAACAGACAATATACAAAAAATGTGTTATTTATCCTTCTGTTCTGTATTGTACTGTTTCCCATTGTTTGAAACGGCAGAAGGTATGAGTTCGATCCTCACAGGATATGACTTTATCTTGCACATTTCCTGCCCTGAGTGACCTACATATGTTCTTCACACGTCCACGCTCATATTTATAAAAGAGTAGCTGTTGTAATCTAGAGGGATTCACAATACAGTTATATGTGCTCTCATAGAACCGTAGTATTGGTACTTCAGTCAGGTACACTGCAGCCAACACTCTCAGACGGACAGAGATTATACATTACCCTGCATCGTGGTTGAATAGCGGTGATAGCAGATCTGGGTTTGCTAATACGGAAGAACTTATTTTGACTTTCATATTTTGTATATTATACATTTGAATCTACATTAGCATCAAACAATGTTGATAATTTATTTAGAGAAAAAACAATGTTAAGTGAGATGAACTATTATACGGCTTGGCTTGTTAATATTATCACTTGTCTGTAGGCCTACACACATTTTTTCTAACCATTTTATACTTCTCGAAACAGTGATGATGGTAAATATAATATAATAGAATAAGTTGTTTAACAAAATGAAAATGTGCTCAGTATTAGTGTGCACATTACCATAGTATGTGTTGGATCTGCATACTATTACACTTTTACAAAATTAAGCTACGTACGTCCACTAAATGACATAAAAAAAACTTCAAAAATATGATTCGTAAAGTTAAGAAATACCTAATGTTTCTAACGCCCTACGTTATGCCCACCTCTCATTGTTTATCGTCAACAATTAAACCACTTCTCAATCTAAGCAACAATGTATGCTAAATTGAATGATTATTTGTTGTTTAACGACGTACTCGACAACAATGATCATATAACATCGGGGGGTCTTTGGAGGAAATGGACAAGTAGGTTGTAAGGGGAGGAAAGGGGAAAAGGGAGGACGTGAACTGCATTTCGTCTGGCTTCTTGCCCTCGACCTGTACGACTAGGGTGGCCCTACCAGAAACATACGCTTCCGCCGGTATAGCTCTCGTGATCAATACACAAACCTGTCCACTCCACCACAATATAGTAGCAGGCCTTAGGCAGGCAGCATGAACGCTAAAGGCACTAGCATTGATTTCAAATTTCTCCCTAATTAATTTTTATTGACATATTTTTGCCAAAACAGTTTCACTGATAACATCCACAGTCGTGAGCCCCAACATGCGGCATACAGAAGCTGTTTCAATCTGTCATCGCTCATTATGTACCTCCATTTCTTGTTTGGCGCCACTGTCATGTTTATGTAAATGCGACCGTCATTTCGACTCTGGCCAATCAAACATCTGATCTATTGTTAGCACTGCCGAACTGCCCTATATAACTTATGAACTCATAATACTGTTTCAAACACGGACATTCTGTGAGAGGTCATAAAACTAGAAGAACTCATAACTCAAAAATCAAAATGTTTAAACTGTGGGTCAAATAAGGTGAAGCTTAAATGATCACTCCTTCCAGTGGAGTCTGTGGCAGCAGATTGTATCTTTATCTTGTTTTATCTTTTTTTAACATCTTTTAAAGTCGAAATTGTGCGAAAATACACCAGACAGATATTATCTGTGTCTATACCGATAACGAAAACAAATAATATATGAATGTTACACATATACATATATGCGACATGCGTGTCTCGTAATCTGTAGAGTGTAAAAGTGTAGACACTGATAATATCTGTCTTGTGTATCTTCCCCTAAATTTGATTTTGAAAGTTTTTTTAAAGATACGAACAGAAAACCTTTAATCCTCGTGATCTGCTGCCGTAGGCTCTTCAATAATTTCTCTTCTATAGGGTGATCCGGGGCGAAAACGGGACAATTTTGAACACTTTGCTTTAAAACGTGTTTTAGCATATCATAAGTGATTTTTTTGTTTTACCTGTTGTATTTTGGATTGATCTTACCAAATAAGCGGGAGTTATCTCAAAAACATTATTAATTTTGGTTAAAATATGATATTCATTGGGACCCATTTTAGTCCCGCCAGTGGGAACATCACTCTGCCTTGTTGTGGTTCAGATAATGTTTGTGGGGCTATTGTAGGACACAGTGGGGCTAAGGTAATATGTAGAATTTTTTAAGATACTTTGCCATTCATCGTAATGCCACCCCAAAAGTTAAACCATCGAGTCTCACTGATGAAATTGTTTTATGCGTATTACGGTGGTCTATTTTTATATTTATTCACCATTTGTATTCGTAATTTTGTTTAGTTTATATATAATTTTTATTAAGTGTAATTTGTTTCGATTTTCGTTTTGATATAAGTTATTGATGTTACATGTGGCAACAGCTTTGGCTGCAGAGACCGAATAAAGGTTGTTATTATTATTATTATTATTATTATTATTATTATTATTATTATTATTATTATTATTATTACTATTATTATTATTATTATTATTATTATTATTATTATTATTATTATTATTATTATTATTATTATTATTATTATTATTATTATTATTATTATTATTATTATTATTATTATTATTATTATTATTATTATTATTATTATTATTATTATTAGTATTATTATTATTATTATTATTATTATTATTATTATTATTATTATTATTATTATTATTATTATTATTATTATTACTATTATTATTATACTGTACAAAAGATTTTTCGGCCATTTTTACATGGAGTAGGTTTTATTTTTTTGGGGGTTGTTTTCATTTTACAATTTGATATTCTGAGATATACATTTTTACAGGGACATAAATATGTAGCTATAAATATCCACATTTATAAAATTTTACAAGTATATTATATTAATTACAGCAAATTTTAACTGTCCTGTTTTAGCCCCGAGTTTTCCCTGTCCCATAATTACCCCAGAGGACTCTAATTCTTCGATTCTATATTGTACAGTTGTAGTTATATTCAATAGGAAATCAGTGTTATAACTGAATAGGGTACAAATTAATTCAAATAATTAACAGTTAACAGTCAATTACTTATCTCGCATTTCATGAACTTATATTTAACCTTTCTTTGTATCAATTGCATTTGATGCTCGTCTGTTGTCACAGCACAACTCCCTGCCTTTAACTAACTTGAAAACATTTTAATTAAGTAAACAACTTTTTATGTAACACACGCATTACGGTAGTATATGAGGAAAAAAGTTTATAAATCGAAATTCCATAATTTCAATTTTGAACCCTTCAACACTGGGAGTAGAGGTTTTGGCCGAAAGTGCAAACCGGGTTTCCTGTGCGGCTGTTTGGTCAAGATGAACATAATGATTTGAATGGTGGGTTCACCAGCCCTTACGCGGGCGTATCGCGTAAGCCGTTGGCCAATTGGGATACAGAACGTCTTACGCGGCTCCTCCCATTTTCGAGTAGAATTCATTTCTATTTACTCTTCCCTCTTACTCTTACGCTGCGTATTTTTTACGCCAGCGTAAACGCTTGTGAAGCCACCATAATGATACCACTATGTATCATTTTACCCATACATCGTACGTTGTCAAGTATTTAACTAATGGTCAATATTATTCCAGTGAGTAATAAAGTCTATCGTTACTTCAAATCACAATGTCCATCAAAATTAAGATGATTGGTTCTCTCAAATTATCAACTTTTCCCTGACGATAAATTTAGTTAATGAGAAGTTTTTGTTACGTCTGTATTGAAAGTCTTGCGAAGTGAGATACGTCTCAATTCGAGCTAAATGCTGGTTTTCTAATTTTGTGTAACTTGTGTCGTGTTTGTTTTTTTGTGACTAGGCCAAATAGACGGCGGATTTAAAGCGATGAAAGCCCATTATAGAAATATATAGTAGGCCTACTAGTTACCAGCTGATCCATCAATCCACAATCATAATAACCGATACGCGATACTCTAATTCGGGAGGTCGCCGGTTCGATTCCGGCCACCGGCTGACTAAAGTTTGTTCCGAGGTTTGCCTCAGTCGTACAGGCGAATGCTGGGATTGCGTCCTACTAACAGCCCTCGGATTACCCTAGCATCCCTAGTTATTCGCCATTAGGTAAAGCTGGTGTGCACCCTATAACATGTATTCCTAATTCCTATACGAAAAATGATTTAAAACTTTTTATATATACAAACATTTTCTATAACCACACTTGCCTGTATTTCGCTGTAAATTGTCCCGAAATATTCCCTTCATGCACTGAAGAGTTCCCTTAATCCCTTTGCACTCGTCGTTGGACTTATCATCACTGTTCTCGGCTAACACGCGACGCGTCGTTGTCAACGACACACAATACACGGCCACCAACAAACCCACTGAACACTTCATTTCGATACGCTGCGCTGCGCTGAGACAAACTTGCATTAAAAAAATAAAACCGTTTAAGTTTTGAATCATCGCGAGCAGAACATTCTTGACGGAGAACAGTAGAAGACTAATCTTACATAGTGACAACTTATATAATATATCTAACTTGAATGCTAATTTAAGTTATCTGGGTGACGCTCTTTTTGGGTCGCATTTTTTTCGAAGTGGATATTTTTATCGCCCTTTTTATTGGCGTACGCAATAATTATGCGTGTGGAGGTACGGCCAGCTTCTCCCGCAGCATGATAGAGTGGACGCCTGCACTACAATGCAGTCCAAAAACCTGACCCGGACTAAAACATTCAAAAACTTGTTGTGTACCAATCAGCACAATATAACGATGTAACCTCCTTAGTTTCATGTTGTTGGTTTATTGGCTTCGGGATTGACATCTAATTTGTGAATATATGCAAATGTGACATGTAAATAACATTATGCTATCAATGCCAAGTTTGGTTGTCGAGTGAAGATAAGAGGTTCCTGGGGGGGGGGGGGGAGGTCTGCGTGCTACCCACCCCACTTATACACTTCATTACCCTACTATCCTACTGCGGTTTCCAGAGCACAATACAACATGATTAGTCGTTTCATTCACGTCCCAAGATTCGTTTGCACTGCGCGTATATGTTACGATTGACAAGATTAATTAATTACTCTGTTTGATAAAGACTCCACTTCCAGGGTTAGGAGTTAAAATGTTTAATAAGTAATTACTAATTAGGTCTAATACATGAAGAGACTGTCATGCCCCAGCTACAGGGAATTAGATTTTTATACATCTCCTGTATGTGACATAAATTGACATCGATTATTCGAGATAGGATCCAAAACATAATAATACGGGAAATGAATGGAATGGAAGTTTGAGGATAAAATTGGAATTGGAAAGACAATACTGAATTTTGATAATTTTTCGTAAGAAACTTGCCCAAGGACAATCCATGTCTTTCTTCGGGTAACCAACTAGGTACCTATTGAGGTATTTGGAATATTTATAGTTAGTTAGTTTAGATATAATTTATTCTTTCAATATAGTTTATTATATATTCAATTATATTCAATTCAGTATCAATATGGTTGATAGTATAATTATCCTTTCTTGGGAAGGAATGTCCGAGGACTGTTAGTATGATGAACATACCGGGTTATTATGTGTGAAATGTTTGTATTCCTTTCTTGGTCCACCTACTTATAATATTATATATTCCTCTGTACCTCAGTGTGTCCAAATATACATCACCATTCCGTTACACTTTTCTGTATCGTATGTTTAATTGTTTGCCCATTTTCGTTCGATACCACACAATCCCACAATCAAACACCTAAGTGGTCCACTTTCGATTCCTTCTATTAGCCAAACACAACTTTGTAGAGAGCGAAATCATTCCTCGCAAATTGACAAAGTTTCCGGTAAATCAAGAAATTCCGTCGGCTCAGTTTTTTTGGAGGAACTAGTTTGTCAGGTTGGATGACTGCACTGCATTATTAATTACTCAGTACTACAATTACACGCTCGTTGTGAAGTAGTGATATACACATTACATTTACACATTTATGGACGTCGGGAGAGGGGGTGCAAGTTTTTCAGGGGGGTGCAAATACACCCTGCATTTGCACCCCCCTGAAAAATGTAACTTTTTTAGTATCACTTTCATCATTCTGATTTTTTATGAATAAACAAATTTTAAAAACGCTATTTTTTATTAGTCAGGTGGTACATGTGTTGTATCTCTCTCATTTGTGCGAATGTGTATATTTTAATATTATATTGTAAATCTAAACATCAAAATAGATACATTGATGGTAAATGTTCATGGACATTCGCACAGACGCCACAAAATACGGGAATTTTCCTCAATGCCACCAATAGAGGTAAGTCAACAATACCTACAATACCTGCCAGTCTATCACCATGACAATATCTACGGTGACGATCCCCTTCAGTCTATCACCATGACAATATCCATGGTGACGATCCCCTTGAGTCTATCACCATGACAATATCCATGGTGACGATCCCCTTCAGTCTATCACCATGACAATATCCACGGTGACGATCCCCTTCAGTCTATCACCATGACAATATCCACGGTGACGATCCCCTTCAGTCTATCACCATGACAATATCCACGGTGACGATCCCCTTCAGTCTATCACCATGACAATATCCATGGTGACGATCCCCTTCAGTCTATCACCATGACAATATCCACGGTGACGATCCCCTTCAGTATATCACTATAACAATAGCCATGGTGACGATCCCCTTCAGTCTATCACCATTACAATATCCACGGTGACGATCTTTGTCAACTTCTATCACCCATGGGCATGGTAGGGTACAGATGATCCCTGCCCGTAAATCACCAAAACAAAGTCTGCCGCAGGCCTACGCTGAATTCGACACATATAGGAATTAGATCACTTTAATCGAGACAACAGGTTTCTTGTGTTTAGATTACGGACACGATTACTGGGTCACCCAGACTTGCTGCTTTGTACTATATTTGGATATTTTATTAGCGCAAAAAACCAAAGCTAATTATGAAGGTTCCCAACCCAATGTATTTTTATTGAGTTGTTTGGGATTTATGATCTTGATTCACCTGGCAACATTTCTGATACTCATTTCTGGCGATGCAATATTTAAATGGAATACCTATACGAACAGGTATTTTGTTTGAACCCATACATATATGTATATATATCACTCATTTAGTTGGGTAAAGGATAGTAGGCCCTATACAAAAAAAAAACTCCCGTTCCCAAAATATGCGCTTAAATGTCACGCACTAGTAACTAAAACCATTTTACTTTTGTTTTCATAGTTCATAAATTACACTAAAATAACTTACAAAATGCCTTGTTACGCACAATAATGCGTGTCACGGTTCACGCTTCACACTCACCCACACGCACTTTTATCCGAATAAGTTATAGTCTGTCTTGAATAGACGGACATCAGGCGGGTGTGCGCATTCTTACGATGTTGTGTGCGTGTTGCGTTGCACCATTGGGTTTAAAATATTTTAAACCCAATGGTTGCACTCAATCACGATATCGGGGTTTTGATCCGGTGGCGCTCAGAGCTACCCAGGTACTTGGACTATAAACACAAAACTGTAAACGAACATCTTACTTGACATAGTTTTCAGAATTTTTATATATTTTATTTTACATTCGGCAGTAACACGTCATGGAATAACTAATTAACTATCGCTGACCAAGTACAGAATAAGATTCAAATGCGTAACTCAAAATTACGGGGCCCGTATGCAAGTAGGATTTTTGGGCCCCCACTTTTTAAGGGTTGTAAACTAAAATGTAGTGCTAGTAGAACAATAATTTTGTCTGGCTCCAGATTACTTACGTTTGTCACATTGTCTTTTTTGTGCTGTTCTGAATCTGAAAATCTTATAAATTTTTGAATGCGTTCCTATATACAAATATTTATTACAAATCGGTCAGGGCCTATATTAGTGGGATATTCTGGCTTGTTTGGGTTGTTCTAAAAATCTAAAGTGGCAAACTTTTCCGAATTAACTGAATTCGGTGTTTGTGCGACTAATTTGTCTCGTCGAAGATTGGTTGAGAAGCAAGGAGGCAGTGGTGAACGGTGTCTTTTTTTGATCTTGGACAAGGTCTTATTGAACTGTGTCATGGCTTTCTTGCCTGGTTCCTTTAAATTATTCCTTTAAAAACGTTAACACCCCCCCCCCCCCCCCCCCCCCCCGAGCGAAACGACCAATTTTGTTATTCCGTCTGCCTGCCTATCAGCCAGCCACCCCCTACCCCTTCCAAGATTCCCGCTTACTTTTGGGATTGGGTAGGGAGTTTGGTCACACGCGTTTACACCCCCTGTCAATGTTATGACGTGATGTTCCTAATATTTGTTCGATGGGTGGTTCTGAAAATGTCCTGAAATCGGGTTGTCGAGGGGGCCCTCAGGTTGCGGGGGGGCCCGTAAGCACCACACACCTTGGCCGGGTCACTATAGGGAGTTACGCCACGGATAAGAGCTTTTATCATATATACCCTGCTATAGGGTGCTGGGGGCGGGTGCACAGTGGTTTACCATATTTGCTTTAACTAATTAACTTATGTGTATTAGCGTATTTGAATAGTTCGGAAATAAACCGAGGGCTTTAGGACGTAGGACTCAAACCCAGCACTCGCCTTATGACTGAGGAAAACTTCAGGAAATCCTTCAGTCAAGATTGCTGGTGGCCGTAATCAAACCGGTAACCTCCCGAATAATTAAAGTCTCGCGTGTTTCTGCTGAGTTACTTCTATCGGTGAACAGACAAGATAGATCTACATTAATTTTTTATAGTGTGAACGTCTTGAGAAATTTTAACCTTCCCTGGGGGGGAAGGGGGGGGGGGGGGGGCAGGACTGTACTACGTAGTCAAGTTTTATTACTTACAAGGAAAAGTCTCGAAAAGAGAAAATATTCATCAACAGCACCAACTTTACATATTTTCAATATAACATATCTAGAATCAATTCAGTTCCTCCGATTGATTTTGATACATTTAGCTGCCCCCCCCCCCCCCCCCTTTTAACATTTAAAAATATAGGTAGTGTTTTCTAAAAATCAATCGTTTATGCTTTGCTAGTGCTGTTTGCGCCATCCTCTAATATGGGAGAAGGATAATTAAGTGCAAGCCGCCTCCCCCCCTCTCCCCCACACATGCAACTGTCGGTGAATTCAATAAATGAAGGACTATAATGTAATCAGCACCAGGGCCCCTCATTATAACCTTTTAATAAGGGTATTTAGCACCACAAAGGAAACTGCAAACAGCACACACAAAGAAATAACGATTGACACAATTTTTTGGTATAAATTCATTCAAGAGGCTGGCACGCAGTTAACCCCTCATTACAACTCTAATTATGGGTGTTTTTAGAGGATAGCACTATAGCACTATCGAAACATTTTGCGCCACAAAACCATCACAAATGAATGACAATTATTTAGGTTGTTGTAAGCGGCTACCCCCCCCCCCCCCCCCCCCCCCTTAAACCGTTTTGGGACACAAAGTATGACCGATTCTAATTAGAAAATACTCTACTTAAAAAAGCAAGGTGGGTCAGTTACATACAGACCAATTTGATTTACAATTTGCTATGACGAGCTACTGTCATTTACTGTACACTTGAATGGTTTCACACGGACAAAAACATCTTGTAAAGTTTACCGTTCCAATTTCCTCTACAGTCTCCACTGACGAGATACATGTGACTGGCGTCTGCTCCAGTAACGGATTGCCCCCCCCCCCCCCCCTGTGCTTACCCTATTTTATGTAAGTCCATATTTTAAATTGAAGCAAAACTCTGTTGAACAGGGTGAGTAGAGAGTGTAGTACAAAATGGTAAGCTAAGCCTAAGAGACATGTACACGGTAGGTAAAAAAAAGTAAACTGCAATGGCAGAGGACACCACCACAGATAATTTAACACTATGTGGATCCGTACCTGTGACACCACACTATGAAGCAGTGAAGTCAGATGTGATGATGCCATGGGTGGATTGTAGCCTTTTAGAATCCGTTGACTGTGCTTTAAGGTTTAATATAACTATAGTTTTAGTAGCATTATATTATATTTATTTATAATAGAAGTTGTGTACTGTTTACAAAGTAATAACAATATCACTAGAGATACCAAGATGAATACATACGACTTCACTGCTTCATAGTGTGGTGTCACAGGTAAGGATCCACATAGTGTATAATTTATCTTCTATACAATAACCTCTCTCTATTTTTTATAGTGTTAACTCCATTATTAGTGTTATATTGCATAAAACATGGCGGTAAGCCCCAAATACCGGTACACCATACTTAAATTACCTAAATGAAAAATTAATAATTAAGAAATACGTAAAAACAAATGGTACAAATTGTAGGTAATAGGTATTCAAGTCAATTCAAGTGATCCATTTATTAGTAAGGTAAGCCCCAAATACTGGTACACCATACTTGAATTACCTAAATGAAAAATTAATAATTAAGAAATACGTAAAAACAAATGGTACAAATTGTAGGTATTCAAGTCAATTCAAGTGATCCATTTATTAGTGGTGCCCTTTTAAAGAAAGCGGGCAGTCTTGTGGGAGACACTGTACGACACGTAAACAACCATTCAACAGGTTAAGTCTAAGTTTGACAAAGCTGTACCTTGGATAAAAAACACACTTTCAAATGAACAACGTGTTTAAGGATGACCAGTGTTGGGTAAGTTCCTTAAAAAATGGACCTAGTTCCAGTTCCAGTTCCACGCAAGGAAAAAGGAACTCTTTCCAGTTCCAAGTTCCTCTAAAAAAAAAGGAACTGGGGCGTTCCTTAGTTCCTTTCAAAATGGAACTAAGTTCCTAAATAGTTCCTTTCTGCAAACAACCATTTTTCTTTGGATATTGCCGAGCGGGATACTAGCCATCGACTCAATGGTTATTATCCGGGTTTATGCATTATATACCAAGAACACTGACTAAAAGTAAGAGGTTATTTTATATTGCCAATTCTTAATGCATTACAATTTACATTAATTATTAATAACTATTATAATTAATTTAATTAAAGTTTTTAAATTAAATGCAATGCCAAGGGTTCGCAAATAACACCTAAAATATGGTTGAGATTTGTAGGAATCAATTAATGCATGTGTTTCTTTAGATTGGCTGGCGATGACCTCGAAGCACCGATTACTTTATTAACTGGTAAACAAAGCAAGCATTTTGCCGAAAAATTTTCTTCGTCGCCGAAATATCACTTTCGCCCGAAAAAAAAATGGCCTGTATTTTTTAAAGGGCAGTATGTTATTGCCACGAACACCAGACATTATAACAAAACGATCGAAAGAGACAGCGATGTTGTCACATGCACTTGTCGCAAAGAATTAATAGATCAGTGAATATTGAGATAGCTCCTTGCCGCTAAATAACTTCTCCCCCACCCCACTCGGACCACATCTTTCATCATCAAAGCCTTCCCGTTTCCAATGAATTCGAAGTGATGGGTTGACAAGTGATATATTTCATGTTTTGTTTGATTTCGCAATGCCAGTCTGAGTTGCTCTCACACTTGTGTATAGGAGGGGTTGGACGGTTGGTCAGTTATAAGTGACATGACACGCTTATTCCGCACGAGCGATTTGGGATTAGTCACCGGTTTCGGGTCTTCGACTTGTGCCGGTGTGCGACTAATTGGAGACCCCACGCGGGGGTGGCGTAGCAGGTGGAGGGTTGGGATGGGTAGACAAGAATGAAATATTACAAAAAAAGTTGTTTTAGATTTCTCGTTTCTGTCATCTTGTAAGTAAACTATGTTTTGGCGCTTTGGTCCTTCAAGCTTATACAGTCAAGTAAAAATAAAAGGAACTTATGAAAATAAGTTACAGTTCCTGGAAAATTGGAACTATGGCGTTCCACAGTTCCTGGTTGGAAAAAAGGAACTATACCGTTCCTTAGTTCCTTAAAAAGGAACTAGTTCCAAGGAACGGAACTAAAAAAATCCGTTCCTACCCAACATTGAGGATGACCCTAATACAGTTTCAGCAATATAGTTTCCAAATACTATCATTCCCACCAAAAGAGTTTGTTTCTACCTAGGACAGATCACTATCACCTTTATACAGCAGAGCCTCCCTAATACGTGCTAATTTTTTATCGATAGTGCTCGAATTAAAAAGGTTTCCAATGTGGTTTTATCGCCATGTACAGTACTACAAATGTTTGTATACATTTTTAAAAGGTGCATTGTTATCACTCTTATAAGTTAAGTGGAAATAAGCTAGAGATCATCATTTAGCAAGTATTTCACTAATTCGCCTGAATTAGCCAGAAACCCGAATTTCCAGGGGAATGGTATATTGATGGTTTTTAGGATAAATAAAATATTCCATAGAAAGTAATTACATATAAATTAACTAGTTTTATTTAAAAATGAAGTTTTATCTACAGAGGAGCACAGATATTCATAAGCTTATACGGATTTTGTCCACTAAGGAATGAAAGTTCTTTGTGGCCTTCTTCCGTTTTTCCTTTGGGGTTCTGCAACCAATGGCGATCTACATAATAACCTAAGCAGCTCTCAAATTCTTTCTTGTTGTATGGTTTGACTTCAATTGGCACAAATGGATCCAAATGCTGAAAACCCTCTTTTCCGAGTTGATACAACGGAAGGTCAGATGCTTGACGATCTTCGTGAACAGCATTTCGGTCAACTGTCACAACAATAGCACCATTGCACTGAAACATACACGTATAATATCATTAGATACATGTTTACTTTTCAGCCATTGAAAACTTTAAGACATTTCCAATATTTTCACAGTTAAAATAATTACTGGATTAATAAATAAATGAGTTTTAGTAACTGTATGTAGTGATTACCGGTAGTGAAGAAATATAAAATTATTATATTTAGAATTTTATTCATTCATGGAATCAATCAATTCATTAATCAATAATATTAAATAATGATTTATGGCCAACGTGATGGAAGGAAGAAAGTGCTATGCAGGCAACAGAGATGAAATTCTTACATGTACTGTGGCCGGGGTGACTAAGATAAGATAAGTGTACTACAAAGTGTGATGAGGAAGAAAGTGGGAGTGCGTGGAGTGCAAGGGGAGTAGCGTTATTGTGTTGCTGTTGTCCTGTGCATGATACAGCTGATGGCTAGGGATTAAAAATTTGAAATAGTACACTTGTACATTAGCAAGGTGGTGAAACTTTACATTGGCATTGAGAATAGGTACACACAATCTAAATTTTATGTCACATAAAATGGGAGGAGTTGTGTAACCGCAATGAAACCTCGCTGCCCACTGGTAAACCACTAATACACTAATATGTAGCCTAATATACTGGTAAAAAAGAACAAAAAAAACCTTCAAAATTAAAATATAAGAAAACAAGAACAAAAAATTGAATGTGTACTAACCCAGTCATATTTGGTAATGTCCAGAAATGCCTCGGTTAATGATATTTTAGAAGGAGACACTTTAACTTTATCCTCAGTTACAATACGTGTCTTTGGATGAAAAAATGCATTAAAGCCATCAATAGCTACAAGTGTCTTGCATTTTCCTTGTGTTGAATGGGCTTTGATCTCTTTGATAATTGCAACCACACAGTCAGATGAGTATTTAACTCTGTTTATTCCTAGATCTACAAGTTCCATCAACGGTGCACCTAGACTTGTTGATTCACGTTTGCTCCATTCGTAGTCTTTGGTAACCTTCAGCTGTGAACATAACACATCTTATTAATAAAACATGTTTCGAGCCGCTAGAGTACAGAACAGGAACACTCAGGATAAATGAATCTTACATCCAACTGCTTCAAAAGAGTAGCGTTTTGAGATTTGAAATGAACAAGCCATGCTGCAGCATCCAGTGGCAGATCAACAAAACCTTCCTTGGTTGTTGAATTTGCAACTTCTTTACATCTTCGCATCCAATTTGAAACTGGAAATTGAAAACAAGGCTAGATGACTTCGTTAGCTGATTGACTAACTAATTTCAGTGTTAACTATAAAATTAAAATAACTCGCAGGTTTTCTTTTTATGTATAGGCCTATAAAAGTTATTTAATTGGTTGAATGTAAAAAATGGCCTAGTGAAATTTGAACTGAACTAAATAGACCCACCATATTTGTAGATGAAGGCCTATCTATTTCAGATGATTGAATATTCGAACTGAATTGGGAACTACGAAATATTCCCTATTGACATATGAATTGGCTTGGCTTCAAAAACCAACAAATGGGAAAATTCAAATATTCCAAATTACCATCATATTTGATAGGTGATTTTAAAAACCTACAACACCTGAAAAAAAAGAGAACAAAAATATGCCTAGTTTACCTTGATATTAACTACAAGTTCAACTTACCCCAAGGTACATGCAGTAATAAAAATCCAGAAGTAATGGCATAATGTAAAACATGTGCAAGCGTGATACTTTTACCACATCCCAGCTGGCCATCTGAATAAATGACTTAAGGAACTCATTATAAACTAATCATGATGATGCTCGATAGACTGGCCAGGCTTAGGCCTAATAGAATAAACATTGATTGGTTACAAAGGATGGGACGGACTTGGAAGGTATGGGTGTGAGTGCGGGCCCATATGAGGGAAGGATGGACAACGTTGAAACTATTTTTGGAAGTGCGAGTGCACAGGCGAGTGTCTGCTTTCATACATAGGAAAAAGTTTTAATTTTTAGGCAGAATAATAGTTAGGCCTAAATGGAATAGACTTGAATAAACAGTTGGTAAAACAAAGGAGCCTGGAATGTTTTAATATTACACTGGAAGGAGAAATATGGAAATACATAAATTAGGAAATGGAGAAAAAAAATCTGCCACCACCCTTCAAATGGCTAGTTACAGGCATAATCAGCTTGCAAATAAACATCGTTTTTTAACGTCACATTTTCTCCACTAGGCCTACTATGTAAGTACCAAAACAAAGGAAATTGGACCAAGTAAGTCAAGCATTTTCACCAACATGAAATCATCGACGTTCGGTTTCCAGCTGACATCCAGTGTTGGGGCGAGAACTTTTAAAAAGAACGCGTTCCCGAGAACGCGTTCTTTTTTTGTGAACTTTCCAACGAACTTACTCTTTTTTCAAATGAGTGAACTTGAACTTTCAAAAGTTCTTTTTGAGAACGAACTTTTCAATTTTAGAAAGTTCTTTTGAAAGTTCATTCTGTTCGATGATTGAGCATCTGTCAACGCGCCGTCGAGGAACACGCGAATCGTTTTCGGTTCTCCTTCAGCTGATTTTAAAAAGCTACCGGCCACCATTCATGGAGTAGAATTACATTCAAGTCTGGCCGTTCGAACTCTACCCACCACAAGATGTAAGATCACTCGGTCGAGATAAGTGGGTCTGCAAGTGCAAGTGCCCAAATACCAGAAGTAATGCGACACGATAATTGGGCGGGAGGAAACGACTCTACGTGGAACTCCATTCACTAATCAAAACGCAAGATTGAAACATTTCTAGAGCCAGTGTAAATTCTCAAGAGGAACAGATTTCTCGGTTGACTAATGGATTTGTTGTTATAGGGTGTTTGTGTCACAATTCTACTACCGTTTCACTTTATCCTAAAATATGGTGTTACTGATAGCCCTACATCAGACACCTAATGCCAGCATTCAATATCTTACCTTAACATGCATGTTTTTCTTCCTATTTAAGCCATACAAGGCAATCGATTATTCGCATAACTGTTAATACAATGTGGTGACACTTTTTCACAAAAGAACTTTTAAAAGAACTTAGTTCATATTTTAGACGAACTTGAACTTTTCAAAATTTTAGGTTTTGAAAAGAACTTGAACTTTATTAAAGTTCATTATTTGAGCTGTGAACTGAACTTTTAGAAAGTTCATTTAAAAAAAGAACTGCCCCAACACTGCTGACATCAATATACAAACCTTTGAAACATAAGGTTCGAATCACAATAGCCTAAAGGTAGGTAGCCTAGATGTTCTTTTTTACACCTATGTTGGCGGTGGTTTGAGCATGTTCATTTTTATGATTAGATCTAAATATATGCTACAGGATGATAATTTAAGAGTAGCCTAAAAGACATTCACAAAGATGGTTGCACAAATTCTTGGACCACAAATTTGCTGATAGCATAGATAGTAAAGAAGGCCCTCTAAGTAATGAAGAACAAAGTTTTGTTCATTTCTATTTTAGAGGTTGAAAAACAGTTTTGGTTACCAATGACTACGTATATCACGCAAGTTTAAGACGCCTAGGATGAAGGCGCCTTGGTTCCAATCGGTTGCATAGTGTGGTATGGGCCTACACGTCGAATTTACCTCAAGGCGGCGGCGATCCAACTCGCTTGGGCAAGCGAGTTGGAGGTTAGAATTTACTTTGATTTAAGTGATACACGTCAAAGCGGCTCCGCGATGCATGGCCTGTGTTGTGACTGGCTGAATTCGCAGCCGGTGTAGATAAGGGTGCTTCAGATTGACAAGATAGCCTATACGGAGCAGATTCCTCACTCAGATACCGATTGAAAGCAAGGCGCCTTCATCCCAAGCGCGTTAGAATTGCGTTTATACGTAGTCTATGCTGTAAGTAGGCCTAGGCCTACCTATAGGGCTAGGCTAGCCTAGATGTGGGCTCAAGAAATAAATTAGAGCCTACGCCTAGGTCCTTTAAACGTATTATTAGTAAAGCTTGAGTGTTGAGTGTGATAACAGCTCAAATATTGGCAAGGCCTTTATGGATGATTAGAAGGATACAAATAACGTATCTAATGGCTGGGCGTGAGTAGTCTGCAGTTTTCAGACACTGGATAATCTCAATTGCCGGATCTCGGACCATAACGCAAGTTTCGGCAAATGTCTTGATTTGTTTCTCAAATCCTGTAGGAAATCCCCCGTATTGAAATAACTGTTTCTTCACTTCAGGTTGAATTGTGTAAAAGCGGCCTGCATGGTCATTATTGTGATTTTCCTGATGACATAAAATGTTAGGTTAAACACGACATATACATTCCTGCTATTTTTTAATATACCTAAGCCTACGTACTCTAGATAATTAATACTTACAGGAGCATGTTCTGTTGTTCGGAAATCTCCAACCGTATTATCAATATACGATGCTTGAGTTTGAGTAGCAGAATGTAAAAATCTTGAAAGAATCTTTCGTGTTGATCTTCCCACGACAGCCATTTTTGTTTTCCGCAATATGCCGATGCGCAGCCCTCTCTTCCCACAATGCTAATTTCTGCAACGAAGCTCGAGCCTCGATTTACCAGGCAGTGCGTCCACATTTGAAAACAAAGCGGGAAGAAAATGTTCCAGCATCAACGGTCATTCATGAAATAATCATGTTTCTTGAGAACAAACGACTACTTATTATTATTTATTTGTATACATAGAAGCTCTCTGTACTTGTTAAATATATGTTTGTGAATAATATGTTTAATTTTATTTAAAACATGTAATGGTAACCAGCGTTCCCGACCACACCTCCACAGCCACCTATATTGTATGTATTGAGGTTTGATCGACTAACATATCTTTGTTGTAACTTCTTTGTTATTCATTGTTGTGTTTTGATTCCTGGGGAGGACTTCACTTGTTTTTCTGCTTCTTGTACGGATGATCTGGTTGTGATCTTGTGAGTTTGATAATAAAGAAAGGAAGTCAAATAGTAAGTTTGTTTTGATTTAGTGAACTGCGTTCCTATATCTGTATCATACCGAACCATTTCGGAACTGTGTTCCAATCGCGGTTGTGATAATACCGTGTTCTATCGTGAACTGTGTTCCGATATCGTGTTGTTGCCGTACTGTGCCAATTCGGGACTGTGTTCCGAGTGTTCGTGCTGAACCATTTCGTGAGCTGCATCCGTTGCTCCACATAACTGTCGGGACTGTGTTCCGACGGGAGTACGACCGCCACGACAGCGCCAACTACAGTCCGGCATCTGGATTTCTCCTGGACTCCCGTCAACGGGCCAACGGGTTAACCTCTTCATAAGATGAGTACACCCATTTGGGGAATACAATATGTATTTGTATGTCTCTAGCGTTAATGATAATTTTGTGAGTGTTTAGCCTACGATATAGGCTTAAGAATATATATATTAGTGAACTCCTATTCCTCCACCAGTCAGGATTCCGACACCCCGGCTATTTTAGCCACATCACAAACACTCTAATCTAACATGTTTTGTTTCTTGACATACTCAAATCATAGGTACCTACTACTTAAATCCATGAACATATCAATATGTCCGCCACATGTTTCAGCAAACCATCGTATAGGTTTTTGGCTGTTTGGTCACCCACAAAAGATCGACAAACGTATAGGTTTTCAGACAAACCTAATTCCCCATTAGGATGTTCCCGACGGCGCCAAAGCGGACATTTTGGGAGGAGCATTCCCTCAGTAAGCATTCCCGACAGTCATGTGACATTTGAATTCGATGAACTTTTGGGAGGACCCTTCTTGCATTTCCTACCGATGTTATGTACTTCATCTGTGAACTATGTTTACATGGAGGATTCAATACGGTATTGAGTACGATCCGGCTGTTCAATCCTCCATGTAAACACTTTAAACTCGGATTGGATCGGTTGAATCCAATCCCCTAAAAGCTGGGATCGTATTGAGTGATCGTATTGAATCTATGCATGTAAACGACTTTCTAGTATCGTATCGAATTCACCAAGGTTGTTGTTGTTGTACGTGACAGGTGACGGCGATCAGCCCGCGGTCTAAAGCGTCATACCGCGAACACAGACGTCGGACTGTGCGTGTTTACTTAAAAAAACGAGCAGTAATGTCTAAACGAAACGTGTGGTCGTGTGAAGAGGTAACATGACAACAAAACAAAACAAAAATAAGGTTAGGGTACAAACCGCCTACGTTACACCCCCTAATGCATCCACTTTCTGATAGCCAGATTAAAGATGGCAGTGGATAAGAAGTTCATTAAACGACCGCGAGGCTGCACTCGCTTGGTATTGAAAACGAACTGAATGCGTGATAAATTCGGGTCATGTAAACGCATAGATCTGAATCCAATCCAATCCCAATCCAATACTCAATACTCCATGTAAACATAGCTAATGACGGCAAGACAACGGATGAATTGAAAGATGATTAATTTAATTTAGTAGGCCTACAAGTTTTATGAATCGGCTAAATATTTAGCTAAGATACTAAGGTCCCGTCTTACAATGTCCCAATAACTACTTATTCATTGAATAGCTTGTTGTCTCCATGGCAACAACCAATCAAAACCCTTGAAATCCTCCAAATAGGAGATTGTGAATCATGGTTTCCATGATGAAAACAAGTAAAGTAGCTTACTACACATTTATCCGAAGCCACAGGGCCGGCATACTGTACGTTTTCTTTGTTATAGTTTCTATTTTGTTTACGTTCCAACTACGGTAGGCCTAATCATCATTTCTTCATCAACGACATTCTTGCGAGGCAGCGCGTCCTCACAACACCGACCCCCCTTGTCCGAGAGGTCAGTAAAATAGTACTACTATTTTACCGACCTCACACCCTGCAGTCAAGACCATAAGGTCAGTGTTAGCGGTTCCTTCTCCACAGCAGCTCTCTTGCAGCCTGGTCCTGGTTCGAACCCGTTTTATTCTAGCCCTTCTTTGTAGTGACAAAAATGTATTTTAAATCCTGCATTTTTGTTACTGCCCAACATTGTATACATATTGGGATTGGATATAGGAATTTGCAGGGGCGGACAGGCCCACCGGGCAACCGGGCAAATGCCCGGTGGATATTGGGATTGGATATAGGAATTTGCAGGGGCGGACAGGCCCACCGGGCAACCGGGCAAATGCCCGGTGGCCTGCCTATAAACTAAACTGCCTGGCGCCGGCGGTAAGTTGCCGCGCTGGCGGCGCTGCCCACCGTGTACCTGTGAGTGAAGAAAACACTAATCTACTAATAACAATCGGATAGTGGTGTGCACTGCCCGGCATAGGCGTGCGCAGGAGGGGGCAAAGGGGGCAGTTTCCCCCCCATTAGAATAGGTGTTTTTTTTTGCAGAATGAGGCATTAGATTGGAAAATCATATTTAGTGGCACTTTGCTCGTAAGTCACAACACAGTAGAAATGTCTATAAATATATTCCTCAAACTTTCACTGTTTCTCCAACTACCTTGCCCGTTTGGCCCGGGAAAGAATAGGTCCAGGGACAGTGAGTGCCTGTCGAAAGAGGCGACACAAATAATGACGTATATGACATAATGGTTCTAATTTCATCTGAAGTCCTAGATTGGTTTGACTTTGGAATGAGCTGACCGGAGTCAACATCACCTGTTGCCCTAACACCAAAATTTTGGCTTTGTGACTGACCACTATACCATCACTTTGTAACAATGATATCACTGATAAAATTAAAACATTCAACAGACAACCTGTACTCCTCCTAAAACGCTTAAAAACACATTAAAAAGCGTCTGTTTTAAAAAAATCGCCTGCGGCGCTTTTTTGTAGTGGGTATCCCCCCCCACACCTGGAGGGTGTGGGGCGCCGCCGGGAAGTACTTTGGCCGGGAATTTATTGTGCCCCCCCATTGATCAACCTCTGCGCACGCCTCCAGCGCTGCAGTCCCTCCCACAGAACAATGTAAGTTTTTGCTGACAATTTTATATTCTTTCCCCAATTATGTATAACACTAGGTTACTGTTAAGAAGATATAGATTTCACGATAAACTTTCGCCTTCCATTGTCAATAATATACTCAAAAATCAATGGGCTTACATGTGCAAGTTTGAAATTTAAATTTCTTTAAATCCGAGTCCCTCCCCCCCCCCCCCCTTCCGTTACGATATTGCAAGGTTTAAATTACATTGTAGAATCGTTGGATTTCGGTGTAACTTGATCTCATTCTCATCAGTCGTTCTATAGTGTTCCAATCTTCTTGCTGGTATTTTTCTCCGTCGAAAACTATAGTATTTTGGTAGTGCATTCAGCCTGCTATGTTTTTTCTAAAACGCACCAAATGCCTTCTAAAAGCCTGATTTGAAAAAATTTCGCCTGCGGCGCTGTTGTTGGGGGGCCACAGCCCCCCAAACCCCCCGTGCCTGGCCTGACCAAAAGTTTGCCCGGCCTGGAATTTTTTCCCAGTCCGCCCCTGGGAATTTGTAGTTTATAAGAATAATAATATGCTTTAAAGTAATTTCTAACTATTTAAACTTGATTAATATTAAATTTAACCATTAACAAATCATCAAATTGTTATAGATATTTAAATGATGTAGGCCTATTGGTACAATAAATAATATTACATTTTTTAACAATCTCGTCTATAATAAAAGCATAGTCATTTTTAATCTTGTGCATCAAGGCACATTGAAAATATAGATTTTTTTAATTCTTTTAATTTTTCGTCTGGAACACGGTTCATCATTGCCGATATTGTCATACAAAATTTCTCATTTTCGGATTTTTGAACTTTTGTTTCCTCTTCAACCACACGTTTTTTAGAAGTTTCTGAAAACATTTTTAGTGATTCCAAGATATTTTGATCTACGTAATCTAACTTTCTCTTCTTCTTTTTAAATGTGGCGTCTGTTTCTTGTTCCAGGGCGACAGGGGAAGTTGGTGGTCCATAAAATGCAATTGCATAGCAAGGTTTGGGAGGGGTACTTGGGGTAGCGAGGGGGTCTTCATCAGCCACATTTGTATGGGTGATGGTTGTAAGTTTAGGAGCACTTACATTACCATACGACCTATAAAAGATAAAAGTAACATTAATTTTTAAACCTACAAACATGGCAGTTTACTGCATTGGATTACATTTCTACACTGCAACTAGGCCTAGGTATCCACTAGGTATCCATCACTAAATAACTTTACCTCCTTCGCTTTAAAAATGGCTTTAAAAAGGACATAGATTGGAAGTGGATCCACTCTCGTGAGTTGTAGGTACTGCCCGACTCTGAAGATAATTCTTGTTTTTTCACCTCACGCCCGTAGGTGGTACGAAGTGAGGCCCAATTCCTTTTCACGTCTTCGACTGTAAAGAAAATATTAAAGAAATTCAATTAAAATATTATCCTCCCAATAAAATAATTAAATGAGAAATACATCTTTAATAACAACATCAGCGTATCAGTACATTTATGATTAGGATTTAGGCGATCCTGTAGTCCCTATCTTTGGGATTGTAGAAGCGGAAGGTAGGCTACATTTTTGGCATTCTAAGGATTCCTGTGACGGCGGAACCCATATTGTCGGTCGGCATGCATCTCTTCTATCGATGACAATACACGAAGCAGTCATCAACACACCACCACCACGGCATGGGTAGGCATACTTTCACCACAGATAACTGTTATATAAATGTATTTTATATGTACAACAACCACAACAACAAGACTGTACTTGAGTTGAGTTGTACTTCCGGTCCCCGCAGTTGATCATAGAGTTTCACGGGTTGCGTTCCGTTACATGCTGGATGTACTGATCCAGTGCGCCAGCTTACTGGATGCATTCCGAAACATGCTGCCAGCGACTACTGAGCGTTCCCTTACTTGCTATCCCAGCATCTCCAGTGCACTGGAAGTACTGGCCCTTTTTCACGCAGTAGCCCCAGTAAAACTTGGAACTGTCATGGCGTCGCACCAAACTATAACATACCAGTGGCACGAAATATCGCTGGTTTGTCCAGAAACAAACAAAGTAGTGAAATTAGTAGTGAACGACAATGAAAAGGAGCGTCTGGAGAAAGGTAAGAATGTTTTGTATATGCTATTGGACGTATATTTCTCTTGGCAGGGTGCAATTAGTGTAGGCCTAGGCTGACAGTTATAGCTTACGACTATTTTCGCGCCGTCTTCCACACTGTGCTCAGTGCTCTGCAGGTGGATGCTCGTTCCGTTTCTTAAGCCTACTGGCTCGCGCTGGCTCACGCCGGCGCTCACTGGGTCCCAGCAGTCCCAGCATGTAACGGAACGCAACCCAAATGTCATGGCTGAATAAAACCACAGTGCATAACAGCTCGGATAATCAATGGATACCTATCCATCACAACTCCATCCTAAGTTAATAAGTAACAACAAAGTAAAAACATGGTGTCAGAACAAGGGATACACGTATATTTAACTAAATAAACAACGTTCGCGTTAGTTATAAAAGTTTAGTTTAAAAGTGAGGTTAGAAAGTACCGACCACATGTAGAACGCGCAAGCCTAACATTACAATAATGGAAGGATTCCGAGTTCCGCCAGTGCTGAAGATAAAAGACAACCCCCACGTAGAGTGGAAGGATTGGCGTCAGCAGTTTGAAACGTACATAGCTGCAACTGGCCTGGACACTAAACCAGATGCACGTAAGATTGCAATGCTAATAAACTGGATAGGACCAGACGCTCAGCCCATATTCAACAATTTCGTGTTTGATAATGCGGAAGATAAGAAGAAGTTTGATGTGGTGCTTAATAAATTTGAAGAGCATTGTCTACCACAAGTAAATATAATCATGGAACAGTTTAAGTTTTTCAACGTCAAGCAGAAAGAAGGTCAGCCATTTGATAGCTTCTTGACAGAATTAAGAACGAAATCAGGCTCGTGTGATTTTGGAAATCAATTAGACAATCTAATGCGAGCTAGAATCGTGTTTGGGATCCGAGATTTGTCTTTGCAAGAAAAGCTTCTTCGAGACGGAGCCCTAACCCTGGACAAGGCTATCACCGTTTGCCGAGCGGCAGAAGCGTCAAAATGACAACTCGACCAGCTACGTGATACAACATCACATGCAGGACAACCAAGTGAAGTGAATGCGGTGAAATCGACTCACAACTGGAAACAGAAAAACTCTGGAGAACCGCGAACGGCGAAGCACAATCAGCCGACTGCGACCGCAACCAACACCTCGTTCAAGAAACCGTTTGACTGTCGCAAGTGTGGGAATTCTCATTTAGCTAAAGCTTGCCCAGCTTTTGGCAAGGAGTGTTTTGTGTGTCATGGTAAAAATCATTTCAGTTCCGTGTGTTTTCACAAGAAACCCAAACAGGTGAAAGAAGTGACACTTCAAGAAAATGAGTACGTAGTTGAACTACTAGAAAACAAGACAGTGTCACAAGTAGAAAAAGATGAGTGGCTTACTAATTTAAAAATTGGTGATAAAAATGTAACCTTTAAGCTTGATACGGGTGCACAGGTAAACATCTTACCAGGTAACGTTTATGACAATCTAAACCTAGGCTTATCTACTGCAGGTAAGGTGAAAACTACCAATACAATATTGATCACCTATGGCAACCATAGAATCAAACCTAGAGGCCTAGTGGAGTTAGTTTGTTCAAAGGGTAGCAATGAACGTATAAAATTAGATTTCATTGTAGCTGACATTGAGTCACAACCTTTGTTAGGCCTAAAAGGGTGTCAAAAATTAAACCTTATAAGAAAGGTTGACAAAGTTAATGTTGTTGCAAACATAGGGCAATGGATTCAGACTAAAGAGGGTATTGTAGCTGAATACAGTGAGTTATTTGAAGGATTAGGTAAACTCCCAGGAGAGTATAGTTCATGGTTTTGAATGATAAGGTAGATCCTGTTGTTCATTCCCCTAGAAAGGTCCCATTTCAGCTCCAACCCAAACTGAAAGAAGCTCTTGAAAATCTTGAAGCTCAAGGCGTTGTATCTAAAGTAGATCACCCGACGGATTGGGTCAGTAGTCTCGTAATAGTGGAAAAACAAGACGGACGACTACGTCTCTGTCTTGATCCTAGAGATTTAAATCTGGCAATAAAACGTGAACATTTCGCAATTCCGACTGCCGAGGATGTTGCTGCTAGAATGAATGGGAAGAAAGTCTTTACAATACTCGACATGAAGGACGGGTTTTGGCACATACAGTTAAACAATACTAGTGCCGACTACTGTACTTTTCAAACCCCGTTTGGTAGATATCGTTTTGAAAGGCTTCCATTTGGCGTTAGTTTGGCACCGGAAATTTTCCAAAAGAGGGTCATGAAAATATTTGGAGATATTACTGGAGTAGAGATTGTGTTCGATGATTTGATAATTGCAGGTAGCACTGTAGAGGAACATGATAAGATTCTTCTTGCAGTCTTAGAGAGAGCCAAGCAGTATGGAGTAAAGTTCAACAAGGATAAGCTGCAACTACGAGTGGACTCTGTCAAATACATAGGACATCTGGTAACATCGGAAGGACTCAAGCCGGATAAGGACAGGATTCGACCGATGGTTGAGATGCCTCGCCCAACAAGTAAGGAAGATCTACGTCGTTTCTTAGGCATGGTCACGTATGTAGCTCAGTTTGTGCCCAAACTTTCACATACCACGGCCCCGTTAAGAGAATTACTTAAGAATGATGTTGATTGGCAATGGCAGCCTCATCATGAGAAAGCCCTTGCAAGCTTAAAAGAGAAACTATGCAATGCACCAGTTTTGAGATATTATGATTCAACCAAACCCTTGGTCTTGCAGACCGATGCCTCGAAAGACGGGCTTGGTGCATGCTTGATGCAAGAATCTCTTCCAATAGCATATGCATCACGCAGCCTCACTGCGGCAGAAAAGAATTATGCCCAGATAGAGAAGGAGATGCTTGGAATAGTGTATGGTGTGCAAAAATTTCACCAATACGTTTACGGTAGAAGGGTGCATGTCCACACAGATCATAAACCTCTAGTCGTAATAGTGAAAAAAGAGCTAAATCAAGTGCATTTAGGCTCCAACGCATGCTGCTAAAGTTGTTAAGATACGATTTAGATGTGTCGTATGTCCCTGGCAAAAAGCTGTTCTTGGCAGATACCCTGTCAAGGGCATATCTGTTAGACCCGGTTGAGGATGATCCTGAATTAAACGTAATTGTTCATTCAGTAGAAAAGCATTTAGCCGTGAGTCCAGCAAAGAGGGAGGAGACTCAGAAAGCAACTTTAGCTGATGAAATACTTCAAAAGTTAATTCACTACCACACAGAAGGTTGGCCTAGAAGAGTTTCCGATATTGAACCAGGAGCGAAACCCTATTGGAAACTCCAGGAACAGATCTCTGTGTCGGAAGGTCTAGTGTTTGTAGGAAATAAACTCCTCGTACCTCAAACAATGCGTGACAAAATGTTAATTTCAATCCATGAGGGCCATCAGGGCATGGAAAAATGTAAGGCAAGAGCACGAGCTATTCTCTATTGGCCGGGCATGACACAGCAAATTGAAGACACAGTGTCCAAATGCTGGATCTGCGAGAAGTTTCAGAGAAACAACTCGAAAGAGCCCTTACTTCCTCATACCATTCCTGATCGGCCATGGCAGAGGATTGCTGCCGATTTCCTAGAGTATGGAGGTATTTCATACTTGGCCATGATAGATTACTATTCTAAGTGGTTAGAAGTAATCAAGTGTGAAGGAAAAACAGCAAAAGATGTGATCCAAAATATGAAACTGGTATTCTCACATCATGGCATCCCAGAGTGTGTAGTTTCAGATAACATGCCGTTTATGAGCTACGAATACAAACAATTTGCAAAAGAATGGGATTTTCAAATAGTTACCTCCAGCCCAACCTATGCACAATCAAATGGAATGGCGGAGAGTGCAGTAAAGATAGGGAAAACGATGCTCCGGAAGGCACAAGCTGAAGGAACTGATATCTTTACAGCTCTTTTAGAGTACAGATCAACCCCTATCAAGGATATCAATAGGTCTCCAGCACAATTGCTTATGAGTAGGAATCTTCGCACGAAGTTGCCGATGTCCAAGTCTCTCTTAGAACCTCGAGTAGCAACACAGGTTACGGAAGCCCTTCGTGTAAAACAATGTCGACAGAAGAAGTTCTATGACCGATCTGCTCGTCCTTTACCTCCATTGAGGGTAGGAGATAGTTGCAGAATTAGACGTGGCAATACTTGGGAAAAAGCCATAGTAAAGGGTATACATGAAACGCCGAGGTCCTACATCGTAACTACGGCAAACAACACGGACTACCGAAGAAACCGAAGAGATTTGCACCAGTCTGTAAATCCTCCTCCTACAGTAATGCAACCACCTCCGGAAGATTTGTTCCAAGAAACCAATCACATTCCTGAGCCATTAAATCCAATAGATCCTTTAGTTGTAGAACCTCCCTTGTCTACAATAGTAACTAGACCTGTTCGCAACAAACGACCTCCTCGTTATCTGTTGGATTACCAACACTAAGTTAGTTACCATTAGTATGTAAATCATTAGTTCATAATTGTATTCTAGTGTAACTCTAACTTTGTAAACTCTTAAATGTAACTTTCAACTGTGTTGAAAAAAAAAAAATGTTAACTGAAATTATACTTACCATCAATAGTTATGTTAAGCTAAGAAAAGGGGATGTTATATAAATGTATTTTATATGTACAACAACCACAACAACAAGACTGTACTTGAGTTGAGTTGTACTTCCGGTCCCCACAGTTGATCATAGAGTTTCACGAAGTCATGGCTGAATAAAACCACAGTGCATAACAGCTCGGATAATCAATGGATACCTATCCATCACAACTCCATCCTAAGTTAATAAGTAACAACAAAGATAAAACAGGCGGAACCCATATTGTCGGTCGGCATGCATCTCTTCTATCGATGACAATACACGAAGCAGTCATCAACACACCACCACCACGGCATGGGTAGGCATACTTTCACCACAGATAACGGATTGTAGTGTCTGTGCTTTCACTTTGCTTTAAACTTCCCAGAAACCTCATTCCAACAATCGTAGAAGTAAGAAATTCAATTATACTAGCATACTATCTTCTGTCTAAAAATGCCCCTTTGCCCTGCCGAGTCTAAAAGTCCACACAATAATAGTCGGAAGGAACCAGGCTTTAGGCTGACTTTCGGGCTGGGCCAGGTTTTCGTGCCGAAATTCGTCGGAAATTCGATAGTCAATCCGTCCCTTCACGAATATGTTAATTTCAACACGACTCGATAAGTAGCCTATTGTTATTTGCAGATATAAATCAAAGCACCACTTACTGAGTGTTCCAAGGGGGGGCAATATGACCACGCCACCTCGTCACGTGTTCGCCTGGCTAGCTTCCTACTCATTATTTTCTACAATTTCTTACTTTTTTTTGGACTTATAATGCATTTAAATATGCATTTTATCACGGAGAGACGGGCCAGTTACTATTCATATCTCAAACAATATTGTTCCTGCCTACCATTGCACTTAGAATCTACTTTAACATCTCAAAATCAGTTAAAAAGTGTTGAAAATCCAAAAAACATCCTGCGGGGCAAATTAGGGGGCGTCCGCCCCCCACCTCCTTCCGCACGGATGGAAACTGTTATTTCACTTTGCCCCCCCCCCCCCCTTGAAAAATATCCTGGCGGCGCCCATGCCTTCAGCCACCCTTGCTAAAGGTATATCGTTTGTCGAAAGGGCACTGCCACAAAGTCAAACCTCTCAGTCAAAACCAAATCAAAGGCAAACCCACATGAATGCGCAATTTAGGTAGGTTAGAAGTAGTAGTAGGGACTACAAACGAAAAATAACAATAAAATAATAATAATAATAATAACAAAACCACAAACTACAATTTACTTTCTACTACTGGACCCCTATTCTGTAACTATCCCGGTTTGGATCCGGGCCGATATGGATCGAAAGCGGGCGAAAGCGATTTTGTAACTTTTTCTGAATCCAATCCGGCAAATATTGCCTGGAATGGATCCGTAAATCCCGGAATGGATACAGTACCTCTTTGCATCGTGAAACCGCCATTCAAGATTTTGTTTTAGCATAAAACAACAGTTTTAACGCAATATATTCTATTAAGTTGCTTTCAAAAATTATTTTAGGGTGTAAGGAATGGAAAAGAACAATAAACAACCTGTAAATATTTTATATAAAACCAATTTATTACTGCCTATATGTAGATCACAACCGCAGAAATAGTCATGAGTTGTCCGTAGCGTAGTGGTTAGCGAGACTGCTTCCCGTCAAGAGTTTCGTTTTGGCATGGTTCAAACCCAGTGCGGGTCAACTTTTTAACTTTTTTTAAACCACTAATTATTGTTTAGGATATGTTTATATGTGCTATTGTGCAAAATAAATATTTTTAGACTTTTATTTCAAGGGTTTATTAAGCCATTGCCACCGCTAGTTTGCTGTACCTTCCCCATGGCCTAAAATCAATAAAAATAGTATGCTTAAGCACTGGTACATGAAAAAATACATTAGGAAATAATTCATTATGAAAAGAAAAAGAAATGGGCGAATTTAAGTACATATGTACTTTTCTTACAATTAACCCTTCTTAAAATTACACTATATGAAGTACCTTTTAAACTGACATTATCATATGATTATTTAAATAGTTGGTTTATATAAATAGTTGTTCATCTAGTATAAGGCCTATTCTAAGATTTATTTTCAAATTACCTTCAGACAAAATAAATAAATTTGAAACGTAATTGGCCTAACAGAAGTTTTAATTGAATGTCTTCACTATTACAATATTATCAACTTATTCATCGGGACCGCGTGTTATGTCAGATGTTCGAAAAACAGTTTCTGATTGGTTACAGCTTCGGCGGCTCAGTCGCTTTGTGAAGTCTTCCGTAATGGATCCAGACTGGATCCGATCCGTCCCTCCCATTCCGGACTAGGTTATAAAATCGCTATATTTCTAATTTTTCTTTGGGTCCGGAATGGGAACATTAAATTTCACGATTCGGATCCGGGCCGATTTCATTCCGGGATAATTATAGAATAGGGGTCCTGGGTCATGCATGATGACCCAGTAAGCCAGAAATGCGTGCATAGGAAAAGAAGAAAGAAGAAGAAGACTACTACTATCAGCTACAGAAACAAATAGGCCTATAATATAAAATAATGGATGGCCATCAGTCATCTGTAAGTAAGGGCTGGTCCACACAGATTTTGTAAGCATAAGATTTAAGGTTTAACGCGTAGTCGTAAAGTTGGATCATAGGAAACACGTACTTGGCGTTCACACAAAGTTTTAGTTTTAAGAGATTGTTTTCATTGTTGTTCTTGGCAACAACGTCTTAAAACCTTAAATCTTATGCTTAAAACATCTGTGTGGACCAGCCATTACATACACATGCAAATTGCAAAGTACTGTCGAATACATAGTTAGCCTAAGTATTGTTGACATAGGCTACATAAATTTTCAATAAAGACATTTTCCACATGCAAAAAGTGTGGTTTCATCTCCAAAAAATAATAACATAGCAAAAGTATTGACACCTCCATCCAACTATGAATTATCTACCTAGGCCTATATCACAAAAAAGCTCAATGCAAAAGACTTGAAATAAGGTTGATGGAGTGCAGATATATAATGGTACGTTTACAGCTACGCGTTGCGAGCGAAGCGAGGGCGCGAGCTCCAATCAGCGGCCGAGTTTCAAGCAAAGAAGTTAATAGTTTCACGCAAACTCGGCCACAGATTGGAGCTCGCGCCTTCGCTTCGCTCACAACGCGTAGTTGTAAACATAGGCCTACCATTAGTTTGACAGTGGTAAAGCTCCACCCCCTAATGTGACCAACGACCAGAAACAAATATGGACTGATTATAGCCTAAATAATATGAAATGAATAAATATGATATGATTGTCGGGTTTTCAAAGGGGTGGTCACATTGCGATGGAGGGGAGCAGCAGAAGAGCATTAAACTAAGAAAGTAAACAACTACGAAATTATATAGGCCTATAGTTGTTTTATTACGACTCTATTCTGTTTGATCTATTTAGTAATACTAGTTATAGTTGGACCCAGAACTGGATCTAGTCATGGACATTATAGAATTTGGACCTCGTTAGGGCAGTTCCTACCTACACCACAGACAACAGATTATAATCCGTTATCTGTGCCTTGTACATAGCATGCTAGATAATTAGCCTGTAATGATTCCTCCACTCAATGCAACAGTCTATACGTAATACCATCACTAATGTGGTAAATATTTATTTTTATATCTTGTGGGATTTTTTATGGCGTTTTCTGTATTCGATTTTTACACACCTTTCAAATCGAAGCCCGTCGTGTTGAATTCAAATATCGTGCGCGCAATACGTGTTGAAAGTAAGTCGCGTGCCAGAATTCAGCCGCTAGGTTCGCTAGCTAAGCGAAAAATGACGTCACGCTAGATTCGCTAACCAAGAATATTGGAACGGAAAGATGGACGAGCGAGAAATTGTGCTGGCAGCTGCAGCGGTTATTTTAAATAGTTGCACTATTGCCGAATCATCGTCCAAGTGAATCATCATCCTAGGCCTAGGTTATGGCTGGTATGGGCACTAGGATAAGCCCCCATAGAGTGTAGGCCCTAGGCCTAGGCCATGTGGCTGGCCGCTGGAGGTTATGTTTAGAGGTTATGATGGCCTAGACGCCTAGGCCTACATTTTAATATGACAGGCCTAGCTTGAATCATATTTGAGCTCTCTGGCTCACCTTGAATGATTTTATTGGCCGTCTCCTTGTCAATGGAAAGTCATGTCGACATCGTTATAGTTGACTTGCAACTCGACAATCTCCAAAACCAAATCTGACGCCATTTCTCGCGGTTGTTAGCAGGTTTGCCAGGTTAGCGGTCTTCTTCTTGGCTAGAAGCGCTAGCTCAGCAACGCTAGAATACTGAACTTTGGAACGGCTCGCTACTCGCTAGAACATAGCCCACTTTGCTGCTGCCAAGCGCTAGCGTAGATTTATTGACTGAGCAGAAGTTACTGCGAACGTGTGTAGTTCCACATACACGGGCCAGACGGTGCTGCGATCAGTGTGACGAAAGCAAATTGTCGGTATCGGGATCACGATCGCAACCCGGAAATCGTGAAACGTTCTATTTATCTTATGGATGTCGCCATCCGGATTGTAATTGGCAATCTGTTAATATTTTGCATGATCCCGATAACGATTAGCAATGCATGCCGCAGGTCAGCACAGGCTCAAGCTAATGACAACAATGTATCTTCTCCAAAACCTAGATTCCTGCTGGTACAAACTGACAGGCGTCTACTTACCACTAATATTCATGGCGTCCGCAATGCATGCCCAAGCATGGTTTTTCATCACCTCGTTACGAAACTCTTTCAGTTTAGAATTATATGTAATCGGGTACATGTGTACCAAATTTATTAGTTGTGCTGCTCCGACACACGATGTATTGCACACTTCCTCCATTTCCTCCATTTTTGAACACACAGTGACAAACTCACTACAATTCATTGTCAGATTCACATTTCACAGCCTGGCGGAGTCACTTTAGACGTCCACTAGGCTGTGATAATGAAATTACACATCGAGAATGCGTTGTTTCGACTTGCGACTTTTGTTCGACTGCTCTTTCCCCATTGTTATCGTTCCGGGGGATCGGCATCGTAATCGTGGAAAATATCAACATATCATTTGACTTGACCCAACTACAATCCCGATTGCGGCGATTTGTACCAGCACGATTGATGGTGCTGTGCCATCCGATGCAGACCTGTTGCTGGAAAACTTCACTGATTCAAATCAATTGCAAGAGTGGAATTTGTTTATGTAATTGGGAAATTTTTAAGCTTACCGCCTTTTTACTGCCAACATATTACCTTTCAAAATATTTTACAATATTTTCTTATATTTATGTGAGCTATGCGTTGGTCTTATAAATATGTTAAATTAATGAATCTTAACTTCTATTACGTAAATAAAACTTTAAAGTTGGAACCACTTTTACTTTATGATTCAGTGATTTATTTTAGTGTGTGGTCATTCTGCTTTTGCGACGGTGCTGCTGTGTCCCGCGCAGCTGTAGACATCTCCTCCTTTGACAGATGCAAGAATGTCATTTTGGTTTTAAATATTTTGACAGAAGCTGACATCTAGGTGACAGAAGTTTATCAAGCCCAACATACACTTTATAGTGGTTAGATAGTCCTAGGCCTGGACCATCTAGCCTCCACCTAGGCATAGGATAGGGCCTAGGCCTAGGCCTATGCGTGAAGGCTAGGGCCAGAGCCACCACCTGAAGTTTACTGCCTAGCTAGGCCTAGCCTAGGCGTAGGCGTAGGCGAGAGGTTTAGACTCGAGGCCTAGGCCTAGGAGGACTTAGGTAAAACATGGCTTCTGATGGTGAGGTTAAGATCAATAGCCCAGTAGAAAGTGCTGAGGCTCTCGCAAAAGAAGCAGAATCTCTGAAGGCCAAACTCGAAGAAGAACGTCAAAAACTCAACGATGTTGCTTGTGAGTACCTAGGGCCTAGGCCTATATACGAATTACTGACGGCTAGGGCCTGGATCTAAATCAGGAAAATTAATGTAAACAGTGGTGGGAGCGGTAGTAGGCCTATTTATGAAGGTAAGGCAATTAAGCAAGCTAGAGGCCCAGGCCCAGGCTTGCTTATTTATCGAGGTCGATTCGATGTAACCAACCGAGTCATAGGCCTAGGCCTAGGCCCAGGGCTAAG
Organism: Isoperla grammatica; assembly: GCA_945910005.1. Classification (NCBI taxonomy): domain Eukaryota; kingdom Metazoa; phylum Arthropoda; class Insecta; order Plecoptera; family Perlodidae; genus Isoperla; species Isoperla grammatica. Next base: position 60,636,310 of record OX246738.1, read on the forward strand.
GCGCTAGTCTACAGTGGCCTGACCAACATAGGGCCACAGTATAAGGAGGATACAGTAGCGAAACTTGGGCGATATTCCATCGGTAAACTCCTGCGCGCGTAGCTACGGTCGCCCTGGCGGCGAGTTATCCGAGTTAGCTCATATTGGTGGCGAGGAGGTATCCCTCTTCCCCTCTCCCCAGGTCTCGTCCATGGTCTTGTTGAGTTTAGTCTAACCCAGTGCTATGAATGACTACGTTTACCACGCGAGCCGAGCTCAAGCTCGTAAGTTCGAGCTGGACATTATGCGAACTGAATATGCCTGATAAACATCTAAGCTTGAACCCAACTCAGCTCGGTGAAGAAGCCGAGCCAGCACGCTCCGTGCGTTCTCAAATTGCGTGATAAACACATGCGGACCGAGCTGTATATATACGTGCGTTTAACAAGCGGTTAACCACGCCTTCTTTTTCAGCACGAACCAGACCTGTAGTATTTAGTACGATCTCAAAGTCCGTGGTAAACGAATACAGAGCTGTTGAGCTCGAGCTTACGAGCACGAGCTGGGCTCGCGTGGTAAACGTAGTCAATGCCACCCGCATCCGTGCCGCAAGTCGTCTGCTGTGTCAGGCATAGCACTTTCGTTACTGTATAGGCCTACTCCTTATACTGTGATAGGGCCAAGACCATTAAAATTAAAGAAAATCTAGACCTAGGGCCTACGTTGTCTAGGCTAGGCAGGGCCTAGAGCTATCCCATGTATTAACTTGTAAATATGGACATTTGTTCTTCACTCTAGTGTCAACAGTTGCTGAACGGCTTGAAGTTATAAATTACCTGAACATAAAACCTCGACGAGTTCTTAAGGGTCACCAAGCAAAAGTTCTGTGCTCTGATTGGTCACCGGACAAACGCCACATTGTTTCTTCATCCCAGGTAGGCTTATTTTGTATGCTTATGAGTGGTATAATGCCACACTCACTGTCAAGAGTGCTCATTGTATGGCCTTTTAGGTTCAACAAAGGTTCAACAATTCAAATATTCAACAAAAGTTGAGTTGAGTCTCAGCTTAATCAACTTAGCATTAGTTTATTTTGTTACCACCAGAATACAAACATACTTTTTGTAGTGCCGTATTCAATAACTAGAAAAAACCCTCTGTGTGACGCGTTGATAAGCGAGCACGTCCACGCGCAAAAAATTGCAATTGTTTGCAATGTGGCTTGACAATATTCACGCACAATGACAATCATGAGACCTGACTTGTTCCTTCCCGTTACGTTCTACTTGTCCGTTTCCTACAAACATCCCCCGACGTCATATGATCATAGTTGTCGAGTACAGAGTAGTACCTCGTCAAACAACAAGTTATAATAATTAGGCCTACCTATTGACTAAAAAAGAAATTTTTGCTATATTATATCTACCCACTCAGCAACAGGAACTGATTTTCACGGTTGGACATGGTACCATTTAATATGTAAAGTAAAGTAAAGTAAAGTTTTACTACATTGATGGTTTTGGGCTTTCTCCCAGTCTGTTCTCACTTCTTTTACTTCATCTCTTTGTGTCTCTGCCATACATAGGCTACCTACCATAGCCTACTGCCTTCAAAGGAGGAGGTTGAAGTATGTTCATGTCAATGTGAAAACTATATCATTGCATGTCTAACAAAATTATTTCTATGGTCATCACCTAATTCATATAAAATATGTGTTCTTTTCTTTGAAATATCCAACTAACTTTCTATTTACGATTTTGTCGTGACATTGATTTTACCACGCAGAGAATTAAGTTTTCAGTCTCCTATGGACCTATATCTTCTTCTTATGCCAACAATTGACCTATTTGGTCATCATGCGTTTTCGCGTTTCCCAGTAGAGATAGGATTCTTTTTCTGCCTCCGTCATATCTTTTAGCATTGCATCTCTTATATCTTGGAGTGCCGGACATCTACGTAAGTGCTCCCTGGTATGCTGTTCTGTTGTACATAGTGTGCATGTGCTGGAGTCAGTTTTCCCTAGTTTATGCAGGTGTGAAGCTAGCAGATCATGACTGGTTTCCAGTCTGAATTGCGCCATCTCAGTTTGCCGATTTCTCCATTTCGCTTTTCTACTTATATTATTGGCAGTATGTTAACATACCATTCGATTTCTTTTTCTAGGATGGTAAAATGATAATCTGGGATGCATTTACCACAAATAAGGAACATGCAGTGACTATGCCAACAACATGGGTAATGGCATGTGCGTATGCTCCTTCAGGAAATTTGGTTGCTTGTGGTGGTTTGGATAACAAGGTTACTGTATACCCTTTAAGTCTGGAAGAAGATGTTTCAACAAGAAAGAAAACCGTGGGAACTCACACTAGCTACATGTCATGCTGCACATTTCCTAATTCAGACCAACAGGTAATACTAATACAGCATAATACGTGCTATTTACTAGCACCTGTACAAATTAAGATAGGGAGCTTCTCCATACCTTACTTATTAATTGAAAGAAGCATCGAGTAAAATTACAATTTTAAAGTTGAGTAACTTACTGATTTCTGTTCGAAGATACTGACTGGGAGTGGCGATTCAACATGTGCTCTATGGGATGTAGAGTCTGGTCAACTTCTCACAAACTTCCATGGTCATGCTGGAGATGTTATGGCCTTGGATCTGGCTCCTTCCGAGACGGGAAATACTTTTGTTTCGGGGGTAAGTGTGCGATGTGTGCGTGATTTTGTTATTATTATTATTGGTCTAAAACTTGGTCTTTGGTAAATTACTTATTGACAGGTAGTGAATGCATCAGTTATTACTGCAATATGAAAGTAACAAAATTAGTTTACTTATTAGTTAATACTTATTTCCAAGAGTAGACATAAGACATTACTCAGTCATTACTGAAGAGTGAGCCTTCTTGAATTTTCTACTGGAAACTACAGTAAAATGTAAAGTGTTACCAGGCTGCATAGCATTTTCCACCTGAATAATCTCAGAAAGACAAAAGTAAAACATCTTTCTTTATAAATAAATATCTCCGGACATTAATTCGGACACCCCTCCACTTTTTATAAAGTTGGCACCCGTGGTTTGGGCCCCTAAAATTATCAAGAGATAACACTGCTAAGCTGTACTATTGTCTGTGTCAATATATGTAGTTTTAACACTCTAAGTAGGGTTCATTCAACCAACAACTGACACTCTAACCGTCACCGTTGCTCTGGTTAATTTTGTTGGCACCAGTATGCACACAGCTTTCAGTTTTATGAGATTGTTGAGATAACTTGGAACAAGCCCTATAGATAGCCTTGTTTGGTCTTTTACTTGAGCTATATAGTAGTGATGCGGACGATAATCGTATATCGATAATATCGTATATCGATACGATACGATATGCGCCGTCGTATCGCGATATTCATGACGATATTATTTTGCACCCAGTATCATGATAAATTGTTAATACTTCATGGTATCGTCATAGTTCACAATTTCGCATGGCGGTTATTTGATTATTCTATTGATGTTAGCCGAGCATCCCTTGGCAAAGTTTGCATGCTGCTGTCCTCCCCCCCCCCGCACGCAATGTTGGCGGTAACACAGTAGTCGTCAATGTGTAATTCAAGATCAGCAGAACGAAACTGACTCGCCATCATTAGCAGACAGACCGCCCGCTCTACACTAAAAAATTAAAAAATAGAACTCCACTTCGTGTGTCCATGAGCCGCTTGCTAAAGGAAGACGGACTATTTTTAGGCCTCGATTACCTGCACTCATTCATTGACTTCCTTCCGAAAAGTCTGCATTGTTTGACATCTTTCAAGATCCAAATCTACGTTTCACTGCTCCGCTGCCACAACCCCCCCCCCCCCCCCCCCCCCCACCCATCCCGTCCTTCACCAGCCGACAAACCGGTTTGTTTGGCCATCGGCTACAATCACAATGCGCTATTTATTTGCTATTATCGCGATAATATCGTATCGCGATATTATTATATGCTCACGATATTATCACGATATATCGTGATATATTGTGGGAAAAAAATGCGATTATCGATATGAATTTATTTATCATAACGCATCCTTACTATATAGGTAGTAGGGATGGTCGAATATTCCAATCTATCGAATAGTTGAACAGGGAATAATTCGATTCGAAACTCAAATAGTAACTATTTGAAATTCAAAGTATTTGAACATTCCAATATTCCGCCTTTTCCATAAACCGGAACCAGAAATGCGACCTCCCACCATTCCGCTAACTAGCAATTATCAATATGGCCGCCAGTATTTCTGTACAAAAACATGTTTCATGTGCAGTAGCTATGAAAAGCAGTTGTGAATTTCCGGTTTGCATTCTCCTTCAGTTTTCGAATATTCACAACAACAACAAAAAACACAACCAAATATTCAAAATATTCTGGTCTCATTCGATATTCGTATTTGACTTGAAAATTGGTAGGCCTATTTGCACACCCCTACTACAGTATATAGTAATCCTTTCATGATTTTTCTATGATATTTAGATTTTAGATTGGGCCATTCCTGACATAAGTATAGGCTTACATATTTATGATAAATTGAGCTAGGGGAGAAGGACAGGAAGGAACCAACAGCTTACCTTGTAGTAGTTGCGGCCTTCGGAGTCGATAGAAACACAAAGATATATAGGCCTACACAAAATGTCGAGACAGTTTCGGCCTGACGTGGCCTTGATCACCCGAAACTGTCTCAGGCCGAAACTGTCTCGACGTTTTGTGTATATCTTTGTGTTTCTATCGACTCCAAAGGCCACAACTACTACAAGGTAAGCTGTTGGTTCCTTCCTGTCCTTCTCCCCTTGCTCAATTACCTAGCCGTTAGGCAATCTAACACATTCACATATTTATTAAAAAGTAAGGAAAGGAATGGAGGTTCATTACAAAAGTTATTAAGTCGAACCTCTCGGGGCTCAGGCGCATTAATACTAGCCTAGCACCTTAAAAAAAAAAAAACCTACAGAGTCTAAGAAATCATGTAACCCTCTCTCTTTTCCAGAGTTGTGACAAAATGGTTCTCATCTGGGATATGAGAACTGGACAGTGCGTTCAATCGTTTGAAGGTCACCAATCTGATATCAACAGTGTCAAGTTTCATCCTAGTGGAGATGCAGTGGCAACAGGGTCCGATGATTCCACTGTGAGTAGCGTCCATTCTAGACATGCCTTTTGGTATTGTCCGTTAAATAATATGTCATGTATTCTTTTCATTGTATTTTGCTTTGTGCATTTCAAGTATAACTGCTGAGTCCCCGCGACATTAAGAAATTCCCTGTACTAATCCCCTGTAGTGTAGTTACCGTATTGACCCGAATATAATACGAGGTTTTTTCCCCTAAAAAAATAATCTAAAATCGTATTCGTATTATATTTGCGGTCTAAGGTTTTCGAAGCGTGAATTCAAATTTCCCGCGCGCGTATACATGCGCACTATCGCAGATCGACGAATCACGGCTCCGTGGCGAGTGCTCGTGCCTATCGCACTCTACCGGAGAGTTTATACACCACTCCAGCTCTCCGCTGCGCAATGTCTCCGCTAGAATGCGTTGTCGTGTTCTGTGCGAGACTGCTAGCACGAGCACAGGACAGCACAGGACATCGTTCCATGTGTGCTAGGCGGCCCCGATCGAGCGTTCGTAACAGGTTTACTGTGGTGCGGGGCTGCCTACCTCACAGGCGCTGGCCATCTGGCTCGCAGCGCCGGCAAGGTGGCAGTAGCTGACGTGCTGTAGGCCTATTGTTGTTTATCACGATCGTATTATATTCGAGACATGATATTTTCCCCACTGGCTGCTCCAAAATCCACACTCGTATTATATTCGAGGCCGTATTATATTCGGGTCAATACGGTATTTCTACCTAACCACCCAAGCATAGGCCTAGACTATGTTTAGTATTGTATGCCTATACTGTACTAAATGTTCTTTCGTAACTGATTCTCTATTTAACTTTGTGTATTAGGCCTATATGAGAATATTATCGTTTCTTCAGTTGTTTAATTAGCTTCAATGTCTTACAGGCTGTCAGCATGTTCAGACCTTCTCATTGGCCAAACTGTAGGAATTACTGGACAGGCCTACTGCATTGTACCGGTACCTATGTATATGCGAACTACTGGTACTTGAACTAACCATTCGTACTCTGTTCATAGTGTCGCCTGTTTGATCTACGAGCTGACAAGGAAGTTGCTGTCTATAGCAAGGAGAGTATTATATTTGGAGTCAATTCAGTTGACTTCTCCATCAGTGGTGAGTTAAAACAAGATACTGTATATCTTCTTCTTTTTGCTTGCCCATGTTTGGTACTTATGCCATCATCTTCATGCATTTCCTGGATTTCCAGTAGAAACAGACTCTTTCTCATCATAGTCATAATGAAATACATTGTCTCATAGATATACACTAGGTATATTTAACATTCCTTACCCTACAAGGCCCTGTTATAACAATACTCAGCCATATTATCAGTACATATAACAATCACATTCTCTACCATAGGTTCCATCTGTTCCAGTAGATCTACATTAGTACATTATAATTATATTACATTATGTAATTATGTAATACTGTAGGCCATTGGCGCCGAGTACGGGGGGGTGACGGGGCTCGAGCCCCCCCAGCTGTAACACAGGGGGGGCAAAGCCCCCCTGAGAAGCTAACAGTAGTTGCTTCTTCAAACAGTTACCAGTTTTGTTGTTTTGCTAAAGTGCCTTTGACATTTTTTTACTTTGGGTTCATTGACAGTCCATCTCGCTTGGCCCCCAGTGGCAAAAATTAGTTTTCTAACGAAATAAGGAGAAATGCTGTCAGTAGGGAGCAATACACTCATGAAGTAGCCTATAATTATTAGGGCTGCCCAACGATATCGATAATTCGATACGATATCGATAATAGAAAAATAATTCGATAATAGAAAAATAATTCGATATCGATATAGAATAAATAAATCGTACGTTTCGCGATATCGATCAAGTGTCAACTATCATAAAAAATAAAAATAAAAATAGGTAGTGTTGTGGTTCTGCATCTTTGTGATACATACACTGCAACATTCGCGTTGGTACCTACTCGCCTTTCGTCGCGCGGTCTCACTCACGTCACGTCACGCCAATCACAACATCGCTGTTTTGTGGATACTTTTTAATAATACAACACACAAATTGACGCAAATAGTAAAACATTTCAACGTTAAATTATTCACATTCACATACAATTGTTTATAATGAATGGCCTCTGGCTGGTTTGAAGAAAAAAAAATTACGATATTGGCAATATCGATACCGAGTTTAAAAAATTCGATATCGCGATACGATATCGATAATTACATCCGCGATATCGATATGAATTTTTTTATCGTTGGGCAGCCCTAATAATTATAGTCACCTGACAGCTAGAATGTTCAATGTCCACTAGGTTGAAGATACTTGTACTTCTTGAAAAGTCCAACCCCTCCTTTGTAAAATCACCCTATCAATGCGTGGGCTGCCAAACCGTTATCGTTAATAAATAATGCGTCATTTTAGACATATATTCCTAGCCAGGAAGTGTTTGTAATAGACAATTACAACATTAATTTACATACAATAGGTTAAAACTACAAAACAATGTTGATGGAAGGTTAAAATACGAGAAAAAAGTCTTAGTACTACTACTAGGTAATTTAATCTTCTCTTTCAAAATAATACCTCAGATCGCATCTAAGGCATCTCGATGGCAATAGTACCCCCAAAAAAATTTGACTCCAGCAGCTGGGGCTTTGCCCCAGACCCCCAGACTTCCCGCACATATACTGTTAATCTAGGTTGAGCCCCCCCAAGGAAAATCAAAACTCGGCGCCTATGCTGTAGGCTATTATTGAAGGAGACTCCACTTTCTTAACTTGTAATAGAATAGGATAGGTTGTACATTATCTTTTCCAATAAGCCTGATTATTGCAGTTGTCGCTAGAAAATATCTCTAGATTGACTAGGCCTACATGTCTAGATTGACAAAATGAAGCCAATATCCTGATTTTATCATCTGAAATTATATGTTTTAGGCAAGGACCCTAAAATTGTTTGAATGATTTTTTTAAACTAGGAGCTATATAAAACCAAATGTGACTGGTTTTATTTTTAATAGCTAAATACAGGCAATACTCTTGTTTGTCCACAAAATTTGAGGGAGAGCAAGAACTTTGTCCACTGTTTCAATGTTTTATCTAGAACATTTATTAATTTGACAACTGGGTATAGTTAGAAGCAATATATATTTCTAGGTTCTACATATATATTTGACACCGTAGGGCCTCCACCTATAACTATAAGTAGACAATATTATGTAATATCAAACACTGAGCTTACGAGACAAAAAATTGGCTGTTGGTGATGCTAAGCCAAGTTGTTTATTTCCCTGAGAAGTAGTGATTGAAAATTGAAATCCTATTCTTATGACAAAATGAAGCCATTATTTTGATCTTTTATCATCTGAAGTTAAAGTTTTTTCTTATATATAATGAAATGGGGACGTTTCACTCGTCGTTTCTCCAGACTTGTACTTGTCGGTTGTGTGATTCAGGCCGCCTGCTCTTTGCCGGCTACAACGACTACACCGTCAACGTGTGGGACTCTCTCAAGTGCGTCCGTGTCACCCTGCTCTACGGCCACGAGAACCGAGTGTCGTGTCTACAGGTGTCGCCCGACGGCACGGCGCTCTCCACCGGAAGCTGGGACTACACTTTGCGCGTCTGGGCCTAACAAGGGACCGGCCGTTTTATTCGGGCTGCCGTTCGACTCGAGATTTTCAAATCGGACCAAAAGTTCCGATCCATCGACATCGAATCGTTTTAAAAAATGTAATTAAACTGTCTCAAGTGGGCAGTAGGTACATACTACAAATTTCTTCATAAGTAGGCTTACATGTTTATACGTGTACGGTATATTAAAAACGTCTTTATATGTATATATACATGTATATGCACGTATATTACAAACACGTAGCACGTGCGGACCGGAGTGTACTGAAAAAACCAATAGAAAAAAATAGATAAAAAGTGCCAATAGTCAGCGATCGCATCAAAGGTAAAAGTGTCATAACTAGGGATGACATCGGGTAATAAAATTCAGAACCAGTTCCAGCTCTTATAGGCCCTATTACCCGGGTACCCGGATCCTGAAAACGTATTTTTCGATGTGTAGGCTTGATTTGAAGGTCGTCGCTAGGCCTTGTGAAGTGCGCGGGGAGCAAAGTCGAGGGACGAATGATATGCATGCCGCCCGCTCGGTGAGCCTTTTGGAATACGCCTGCAGTAATCACGTCAAGTAAAAAAAACTTTTCAAATACACAACAGAATCACGTAGCCTACCTACATAAAACATGATATTTTAAGGAACATAAATATAAAGTAACAAGTATTAGCCACAATGTTAAATAAAGAACAAACAGTAATGAATGCAAGTCGGCTCGCGTCTGTTCTGTTCCCTGCCAACGCATGTGTTGTGGAAAGGTGGGGGGTGGGTAGGCGCACGCCGTACCTGCTGCATCCACCGAAATTGACCGCAGCAATACTGGCGCGTGCATTTAGCCTAGAAACCGACTAAAAAATTACCCGGACCCAAAAAACGGCTCCGGGTTAATATTCAGAGCCGAGTACCTGGGCTACCCGGGTACCCGATGTCATCTCTATAATATTTTCCATATCAACTAGCACAGCGGCAAATTTTGGGTTCAATCGCGGCTGGTTTATTGCTCTCTTTGTACGAGGTTGTAAACTTCAATCAGGTTGAAAGTTTCTCCGACCATTAAGAAGGGTAGATGCGTAGCTTCCAAAATAAAGTGACCTCCGATTATTTTGCCTTTGAAATAAATAATCTAAAATCTATGTTAACATCACGTACCGGATTTGAGGATCGCTAAAGTTAATAATTAAAACTAAATAATTGTGTTAAATTGTTGATACAGTGGGGGTAGTAAGGTATTTTTGTGCTGTCGTTGGAGGCCAATATGGCTTGGAGCTGCCTGTACTACAAGGGATGGTGAGTACTTTGCGAAAGAAAGGCATGATTGACATTTATGGTCTCTAATAACACTAGTGTTGCCCAACGATATTTTTTTCAACATCGATATCGGCGCCATTTCGACGATATCGCTCGCGATATCGCCGTATCAAAATCAACATCGATATCGCGATATCGAATTTTTTTCGGCGGTAATAAAACAATACATAAGAAATCATAGTCAATTTAAAGTGTTTTCGCCGTGGCCTGCAGTACGCGTTGCTGCAGTTAGTGCCTTCACGTCTATTACCCCCCCCCCCCCCGCCCCCCCCAGGATATCACAATAACATCAACTTGAAAATTTTCGTGGTCTGCAGTATGAGATGCTGCATAGCAATTAAGGCTTGAATTCGCGGTGTCGCGTGATGACGAGTTACCTGTCCGGCATCGCATCGGCTATTGACAGTCGTAAAAGTATCAACACAACATCTGAACAACAACATTATTCTCTGAAAGAATTCGGGGTTCCAGGTACAAATAGTTGAATGGATCCAATGTCTCGACGCAAACAAAGGGAATTCGCCGGCCCATGCGGCCATCTGTGTGTGGGAAAGGGGGGGGGGGGGTTGATCTTAGACCAGATGTGCAGTTAGAAACTGCAGCAACGCGTACTGCAGACCGCGGGAGAAATACTTCAAGTTGACAATGATATCCTCGAGGGTTGGGGGGGGGGGGGGGGGGGGGGGGGTTAGGTACTCAGTGTCAACGCTGCAGCAACACATACTGCAGACCATAGCGGAAATATTTCAATATTTTGAGTTGACCACGATATCGCGATATTTTCGATATGACACTACCATATCGATATCGAAATTAACGGCGATTTTCCCACGATATCGATATCGTATCGAATAATCGATATCGTTGGGCAACACTAAATAACACCAACAACTTCTTTTGAGGTTTGATTTTACAACTGTGTAAGTTGAAATGGAAAATACTATAGTCATAACATCCTATCATTCACTCATAGCTTACCATCCGTGAAAAGTAGCGCGTAAATTTCGATTTGATTGTATCAAATCGATGTCGAAATTGGTCCGCGATGTCGTTATCGCATCGAAACACCGGTGTCGAACGGCAGCCCTTCATCATTTAGGCTACCAATCTTTATAATTTAATGACAAAATGGTAACTCATGTTTGTCTAGTGTCTAGAAGTACATTTTAGTACGTACTAGGATTGTGATATGATTTAGGGTTAGGCCCTAGAATGGCCAAATGAAACACATTAACTTCATTGGTTGTGTGTGTAAATGTGACACCTACCGACATCCATTTAGATGGTTTTACAATAAATTCATTTACGAATCATTAAACAATCATCATCATCCACATTCCTAGTACAGTACTACTATATGCATACATATACACCAGTATTCTTAAAGATGCCCGTATATAAAAATGATAAGCACAATCCAGCACAATGAAACATTTTGTTGCTCCCAAATGTTGTTCGTAATATATTTTTATGAGTGGGTTTTGTTGTTGATCCAAAAGTGGAAGGAGAACCTGTACTTTGTGATACAGTTATTGTGAACACAATGTGACTAAACTAAAGTTATGTTATGTGGAGCTGGGTCACAAGTTGGTCAATACTTTTGGGAGCAGGTGCCGATACAGTTGGTTCAAGTAAATGGATATGGATGTTTTGATGCTTATGTTTGTATGATGGAGCAGTAACTTGGTTGTTCTGGGTGAGCAACTGCTATCAATTCTATGATTTCTGTAATGTGCTATAATTTAGCTTAGACCATATTCTATTATGCCATACAACTTGTGACATTAATAGTGTGAACAACTGCATAGTTGGACATAAACATGTACGACTACTATAGGGTACGCACAACTGACGTAATAGCCGAGCTACAACAATGGAATAAATGAATTGAACTGGTGGACAAACAAGCAGTCAAAGTAATATTTTTGGTTTTTGCAAATAATGAGGATAAACAATTAGTTGTAAGTTGTAACGATAGTAACTGCTCGCCAGTTAACATGTATGTTCAGTAATGGAAAGCAACTACCTATCTGAAAGTTTGAAAACGTTCTGAACATTTTTTTTCCAACTTCAGAACTGCATTTTTTTTTTTGGCAGCTTGTTTGTCCATCGGTTCAATTCGTTTGTTTCATTGTTGTGTTTTGGTGTTGTGTCTACCCTATAATTCTTTTCATTCAGTCCTCTTATTCATAAAGTAACAATGGTTCCGACTGGTCAGTTCATGTTGGCAGTAAACATTATATGTATCGCACAACACTGATGAATTACTGGTTTCCATTATTCTCGAATTTTAAATTCAAGTAGGCCTATATAAGATAGATAATACATTTATCACCCTACTCCTCATTGCATTGTCAATTTATACATTCAAGAATATCTTAGGTTAGGCATTCACAAATTCTTATCCAACTGTCAGGAGGACTACACATACTATACTAAGGTTGGTATTCATAGTCGGCCCCTACACCTAGGGGCGCCCATTGTTGCTATGGCTTTGTTTCCCTAATGGGAAATAACATGCAAACAATTGTTACCTTGGTAACAATGGGCGCCCCTAGGTGTAGGGGCTGACTATGAATTCCAACCTAAGTATTATAGGCCTATAGATTTATATTCTAGGTTCAAATATGAGTGGATACAATATCAAGATGTCTAAGGATAGGCTTCTTTTATTGGTTTTGGAATGGATTTCAATTTCAAGGTAGTTATATTTAATGGTAAATCCCCGTTTGTTGTATGTAGTAAACAATGCATACCATCAAATCAAGTCGGGGCCCAATTATCACATTCACAATACCTACTCTATTTATGTTCTCTTTATTCACATAGTTGTGTAATGTAACTTGATTCTGGGTTGTCTTTTTGTCCTTGTGATGAGTGTTATGATCCCTAAATTGCATAGTAATTTTGTTGAATTATAGCTGAGCCACTAACCACTAGCCAATCCCCACTAGCCAATTGCACCATAGAAATAGAAATACCAAAGATGTTATATTTAGTAATTGTGATTGCCATAAAATGATCTACCATGTAAGATGTTAATTCATGTATACTCTATGTATGTTATGTACTGCAATTACTAATTATGTGTGGCATTAGCCGAAATGTAAATTACTTAAATACTGTTTTAATGAGCATGTCACAGAGTAGTCTAAAAAGGAAAACATCACTTATCAATCTCTCATGTCAGTGAATGTGGGAAGGGTGGAATGTTATTTATTGAATGTTGAGATTAATCTAAAAGCTAAACTCTAAATGGTGATAAGGAGGAAAACATCAAGAGCATATTATTAACAGGAGAAAGCTTGCACTAGTCAAAATAAAATGATTTTCATAGTCGGCCCCTACACCTAGGGGCGCCCATTGTTACCAAGGTAACAATTGTTTGCATGTTATTTCCCATAAAAAAAACAAATCCATAGCAACAATGGATGCCCCTAGGTCAAGGTCGACTGGATTTACTCCTGGCGGAGTAATTGCAAAGCGCAAAGTAAGGTCATTGAATGAGATCCAAAATCGCCATTTTGGATCCAACTACAAAAATTGCATTATTATTTAAATAATCCTCACATACAATGTGAACTTACGCGTAAAGTATTTCCTTTGAAAACATATATAGAATGTGAAGACAAAATCTCATTACAGATTGTTATTTGCCTTTTTGGCCCATAATTTGTTTTGACAGATCAATTCATTTGTTTTTCTGAATGATTCTCCCATTTGAATAGCATGTGATTTTTAACATTATGGAAATAGGTTAGATGACCTTACTTCATGCGCGCTACAAGCGATCTAGTGGACCTTGCCCCTAGGTGTAGGGGCCGACTATGAATTCCAACCTAATGAACCAATGAAACAGAACACATACTTATTGCGTATTGTGCGAAATTGAAATTATGTCGATACCCTCACACCCATACAAGCATTGAAAAATGAAAAGTGATACTTTTTAGACCACCTTGTGCATGTGTTAGCTAATGCAACTTGCCATGTACTACTACATACTACTAGGTAGATAAGTATGAATCAGTAGTCTTACCTAGACCCCCAAGTATGGACAGAGGACAGAGATGAAAAAAATGTCTGTAAAGAAAACTGACCCAAATGTTTATAACACACATTTACAGGGCCTACGCATGAATAGTTTTAATAAACTTGGTCAATCCAATGCGAAACATCAAGTACATCCTACACACATGCAAAATTGAATACATTCAAGATTAGACTTGGAATTGTTTACAACCTTGTCTTGAAAAATTTCCCTTTGTACATCTACATCAATGTGAAACATGTTGTAGTGAAATAGAAATACCATTAACATGTTCAATGGCGACTTTCCCTCGCGCTTGTCGTGCGCGTAGTGGCAACTTATTTCCCCACGCTACTTGCGCGCGGTCGGTTCTTAAGACCTTCTCTACAAACACATGTTGCTGACAGCATTTCAATACATGTAGTTCTATCTAGCGGAAAAAGATTGAACTAACTTCTTTGCAGAGAGTGCGGGAAAATTTTAAAGCGATACTCGTCACGGCCACTGTGGGAGCGATTTCAAAATACTGATGACGAGATATTACGTCCAAGACGCTACTGGGATATAACCGGCGTGACGGAATATCTCGTCATGACCACGGAACTGGTTAAGAAAAATCAACAATTAGATTAGGGATGAGAATTAGGTTTAATTTTTTCATTTGTCTTATTGGCTACCCTCTCATTAACAAGAACTTATTTTCATTGTATATGTAGTATTGTAAGTTTACTTAAGTTCCTTGTTTTCATAAATATTTCATTCATTTATACTATAATGTCTTATTATTAGAACAGTTATCAACCATTGTTCAATTAGCCATTACAAGTTATTAATAACTGTAAGCCAATTGGGAATTAAACCGTTGTTGAGTTGAAATTTACCATTTAGATTCTTACATTTTGAATGTACAATTTTGCATGCAAATAAAAGTTTACCATGAATGAGCCCTTGAAAGCATTTACCTGTTAGCATGATTGGATGTGTTATTCTGTTCATAGCTGGGCTGAACTGATGATTATTATTCTACTACTAAATACGATCTTAATATTATGTGTGTTGAGTTGATAGATTATTATAAAGAGCACATTTTCTAGTGTGCCATTGCCATACACATATTATTTATGTTTATATGTTATGATTGTTTGTCGTGCTTACTAGATCAACTACTATCAATTATCAAATAAAACTCTATTATATATATGTATATAGTATATAAATTAAAAATATTATAATGTTAAAATGCCAAATTATTATTAATTATTGTTTATTCCTATGTATTATATGGTAGTGATGATTCTGTGTACACTGTACTACCTAATAAAAATAGAATTGTTTTGAGTGAATACTGACTGAATTGTACAATTATTCTGACATGCATGACTCATCATGAAGATAACTAGGAAAACGCTCTGTTTGACGCGTTGATAAGCGAGCGCGTCAATATCTACGAACTTTCTGGCGAAAAGATTTCAATGCTAATACGAACAACAATTAACAACAATTCAAGAATGCGCATTGCAAAAATGTTTCTAATTTCCATAGCTATTATACTTACCAACATTGTTGGATGCAGTGCAATGTGCGTTGCTAAGAATTTTCGCTGTCATGTTTTCGCCGCGGTCCGCCACCGTTACTAACAGTTATTGACAGCAATAGAAATGTAATTTCTGCCTCTTATACGTATCGGATCGCGTTTACGTTAGTATATTCGTAACCGGACAAAAATTTACTATAACATAGCCACCTCACATTTTGCCGTAACTGTGTTTCAAAAATATATTTTCGAGTAACTTTTGTGTAACTTTGCCAATATTTATCAGATCGCCATTACATTAACATATTCGTAACCGGAAAAATCTGGCTATCTCACATTTTGCCGCCATTTTGTTTCAGAAAAATATTTTGCAGTAACTATGGTGTAACTTTGTAACTTTTCGAACGATTTTGCCTCAAAACTATACACCTTCAATCCACATCGAGGCTTGTGGATAGTCCAAATTTCAAGTTGATCGGACTTTCCGTTCGACCGCTATCGACGGACATAAAAACAAAAACAAAAAAAACAAACAAACAAAAAAACAGAACGAAGTGCCATAAGAGTCAAGTGGAAACGCTCGCTTCGCTCGCTTAAAAATGGAAAGAAGGTGAATTCTGAAATCATAGAGGGTACCTACTAACTTATTTTCACCATGACAACCATGCTTCTCATAGGTTGTTGCCATTAGGTATACATAATATGGCATCAGTTAAAAAACACAAAACTGTGAATTTCAATATGAATCATTGAATTGAATTGATCTTATTCACAGACATCAAACAGTGGATGAATTCGTTTTTCAAACAGCAGAAGCACCTCGAAGACACTTTTGAATAAACACAGTTGGTTTGAGCTCACACAGAGCTCGCTAGTAGTACTTCTTTCTACTAAACATACTGGTGGTGCTATCTAGCGTAAACATGGTGAACTACCATCTTACCACTTTGAAACCCTTTCCACTTTGCCCGCCGCTCCCCTATCATGAAAGATCCCACAACATGGATACGAAAATGATTATTGTGTAATTGTAAACCACAGAGTGGCTGGCTGTTATGTTCCTAAAAAGCTGTATCGTAAACTGTCACATCGTAACATTTTTAGTAATAACGTTGGAGAACACACTGTAGTTAGAACTTGGAACTTGGAACCAAACGTCATACTACTTTGCCCTAGGTCAAGTTCATACATCAACATTTTTTTGTGTTGTGTCACGCTTCCCTCAATGCTGACCAGTTACAATTAGGTTAAGTCGGTGTAAACATACACATTTCAATACATCATGATCATGAGTTTCAATTGACAATGACGCAGAAAACCGCCACCCCCCCCCCCCCCTCCCAAAAAAAATTAAAATGGTTTATCCACATGAATAAAAAATAACAATTGAAAATAATATATTTCCTTCTTTTTCAACAAAATCAAATAAGGATCTGTGCTTTTCTATTCAGTGACTATTTACAAATTACTAGATTTCTCCGGTTGTTGCGATGTTTCAGTGAGATCCACTCAAATGATCAGACCTTAGATGATGACCGATGTGGGGAACATTTCGGGATATAGGCAACCGTGAGTGTTTTTATACGTTCACATTTCCACGTCTATTACAATTCAGTATTTTTATTTTTCGACTATTCATCAGCGCGTACTTCAATGTGTCGCTGACTCGACAAAATGTCGTAATTTACGGCTTCAATTGTCTGGCAACTGTCGGCCGCGCGCGGTCATCTGCCAATTGCGAGAACGGTCAATTACCGCTTTAATATGACGGGAGAGTGGCGTGCGTGTGTCCTATCAACGGGTCTTTGCAAGCGGCTTGTCTGTCGTCATTTTTCATTCGGACAGCGTCTTGTCTGTCGCTGATGTAAGTTGTGAGCCCCGTGCATTTTGCTCCTCTTTCGGGGAAACGGAGGGTGGTAGCTTAGACAGCTTCTCGAGTAGCTAGCTAGCTATATCAACTTGAACTCTCCTTTTTAATCTCATCTTTTGATTATTAATATTATTATTATTTTTATTATTATTTTTATTATTATTATTACTTGGAGTGGAGAGTCTAAACTTTAAGCTGGGAAAAGAAAGATTGCGGTGGTTTGGCCACATGAAAAGAATGCAGGAAGACAGGATCCCGAAAATTGAGTTTGAGAAAGAAGCAGGGAAAAAGAAAAGAAAGAGGGGAAGACCAAGACTGAGGTGGGAAGAAGTGATAGCAATGGACGTGGAAAGAAGAAATGCAACTTGGGAAGAGGTCAATCAGGAACGATGGTGGGAAGATAGAAAAGTATGGACAGAATTTGTAGAAAGAGCAGAGGAAGAAGAAAGTGAAGAGGAGGAGCCGGAGGAAGTTAACATGAGGGAAGCGTCAGGCATGGCCAGCCGGCTTCGATGTACCTAGGGGCCAGAATATGATGGGATTAAGTTCCTATCCCCTACCCAACTTCATTGTTGGACACAGGGAGCAGATATAAAAAATTATTATTATTATTATTATTTTATTGTTGCAATACATACAAACTCGGTCAAAACCGGCATAAACATGATGTACGGACACAAATGTCAAGTATTTTCATGTGTTTACCTTATTATTATTATTATTATTATTATTATTATTATTATTATTATTATTATTATTATTATTATTATTATTTTATTAATATTTTTATAATTATTATTATTATTAATATTATTATTATTATTATTATTATTATTATTATTATTATTATTATTATTATTATTATTATTATTTTATTGTTGCAATACATACAAACTCGGTCAAAACCGGCATAAACATGTTGTACGGACACAAATGTCAAGTATTTCCATGTGTTTACCTTATTAAAATCTACTTAGAACTACTACTTAATATATCTTCTTCTTCTTCTTCTTCTTCTTCTTCTTCTTCTTCTTCTTCTTCTTCTTCTTCTTCTTCTTCTTCTTCTTCTTCTTCTTCTTCTTCTTCTTCTTCTTCTTCTTCTTCTTCTTCTTCTTCTTCTTCTTCTTCTTCTTCTTCTTCTTCTTCTTCTTCTTCTTCTTCTTCTTCTTCTTCTTCTTCTTCTTCTTCTTCTTCTTCTTCTTCTTCTTCTTCTTCTTCTTCTTCTTCTTCTTCTTCTTCTTCTTCTTCTTCTTCTTCTTCTTCTTCTTCTTCTTCTTCTGCTTTTCAAATGCCCACATTTGGCTATACTACTTAATATATCATTGTCCACATTATTTTTTCCAAACCGAACTGTGGATGCTATGTACGGTCGTGGCCGATTTGTACTCATCCCAGCATTCGCTCTTTGTACGGTGGAAACCACGAAAACGACCATCGGGATGGAGAACTTCTTGAAGTCTTCATTCTTCTTAGTTCAAAAATTTTCGCACTATCCTACACGTGTTCAAAATAATTGCTTTTTGCATCTCGATGTATATGTTCGGTTGGAGACCAATTAGTTTAATACTGTCATGGAATTTACGTGGAACAATGCCATTTGCTGATATAATTAACGGTATAAGAGTTACATTATTCTGCTTCCACAACCTTTTTATTTTTATTATTATTATTATTATTATTATTATTATTATTATTATTATTATTATTATTATTATTATTATTATTATTATTATTATTATTACTATTATTATTATTATATTTATTACTATTATCATTATAGTCGATTTACAGCTACGCGTTGCGAGCGATGCGAAGGCGCGAGCTCCAATCAGTGGCTGAGTTTGCGTGAATCTATAGGTTTGTTTTTTTGTCCTGCATAGCCTGCACTGGTGCAAGCTTTCCGGCACCGCCATGTTATTTTGTCTCCGTGCAGGTTACACTGCTCGCGTTATTTTGTCCAGTGGACGTTGCACTAGTGCAGCGGTGTAGCACCGGCTACGGTTGCGTTCCGTTACATGCTAGGACTGCTGGGACCCAGTGAGCGCCGGCGTGAGCCAGCGCGAGCCAGTAGGCTTAAGAAACGGAACGAGCATCCACCTGCAGAGCACTGAGCACAGTATGGAAGACGGCGCGAAAATAGTCGTAAGCTATAACTGTCAGCCTCGGCCTACACTAATTGCACCCTGCCAAGAGAAATATACGTCCAATAGCATATACAAAACATTCTTACCTTTCTCCAGATGCTCCTTTTCATTGTCGTTCACTACTAATTTCACTACTCCGTTTGTTTCTGGACAAACCAGCGATATTTCGTGCCACTGGTATGTTATAGTTTGGTGCGACGCCATGACAGTTCCAAGTTTTACTGGGGCTACTGCGTGAAAAAGGGCCAGTACTTCCAGTGCACTGGAGATGCTGGGATAGCAACTAAGGGAACGCTCAGTAGTCGCTGGCAGCATGTTTCGGAATGCATCCAGTAAGCTGGCGCACTGGATCAGTACATCCAGCATGTAACGGAACGCAACCCTGGTGTGGCAGTGCAGTGTAAGAGAATCTGGCGGCAACTTGAATTAACATGTGGTTGTTATTTTAAGTAGATACATCGGCTGCTATTTACGTTAAGAATAATTATTTAGTTGAGATCTGATGTTATACATTTCAAACCATTGTGAAAGACTTTATCAAATTTAAATATTATTTCACACATCAGCCGTTGTTACACCGGAGTGTTTTTTTGTCTTCTTCAGTGCAACCTGCATGCCTTCCACTATTGCGTATTTCCGGCCTGCACTGTAAAGCTGCACCGCAAGAAAGTGCAGGACAAAAAACAAACCTTATGAACTTCTTTGCTTGAAACTAGGCCGCTGATTGGAGCTCGCGCCCTCGCTTCGCTCGCAACGCGTAGCTGTAAACAGTAAACGTACCATAATTGTGGCGATTGTGAGCTTCTCTGCCGCCAGACTGTAACTTTGTGTCGTGTCACGGATGTCACGTCCGTATCACTTTAGTTGTTCGGGCGTGAAAAAATCTACTCAAAAAGCGAAGTTAGCTACTCAAAAAAGAAGATTGGCGCTGTGCTAGGTGTCGTGATTCGGTGAACAGTGACGTAGGGTCTGGTTCGGCCTCCGCTAGCATTGACGTTCTTGTAGAGATTTATGAGAAACTGAAGATTGTTCTCGAGTTGAAAACGATTTAGCGCAGTGTTGAATTCAGAGTTTTGTCCCCGGGGAGGCTATTTCAAATCCCCCCGGGGGTGTAGACATCGAATGAGCGGGGGGGGGGGGGGGGGGGAATTTTCAAAACCACTGCTGCTTCCACATCACTTAAACTAATAAACTGTCCAAGTGTTCTGATACACAAACACTACTTAAAACACTATTTAAACAAAAATATATGATCAACAAACCACTTGATGCCCAGTAGAATTTGAGACGGAGTTTAGATAATCCTCGCCCTTCTCTGCTTTTTTATGCTTGTGTCAGCTGTCTTGTCACATACTTTTGTGACACACAGAAAAATGTATTTACTTATTAAACCTTCAAAGCATTATTTCCGTGCCATTTCAAAATTAAGTAATATATATAGACCTTGTAGCCAATTCATTCCCGGGGGGGCGAATGACAATTCCCGAGGGGGCTTCGCCCCCCCGGGATCATAGCTGAATTCAACACTGAAGGAAACGCTGGACAAATTCAACACCCTAGTGGCCAAAGTTGACGTTTTAGAAAAAGCTATCGCGGAGAAGGACGAAACTATTGGTAATCTCCCAGGCAGATTGGCTCATCTTGAACAATACGGAAGATATCGTAATCTTGAGATCTCTAACGCTGATATTGTTGGAGATGATGAGAATGTGGAAGACGTTGTAATTTAAGATTGCTGTTATAGTTTTGGCGTAACTATCGCTAAATCTGACATTGACGTCGTGCATCGATTACCGATAAGAAATATTGCACCAAATCGTGTTCTCAACAGTTTAGTTCAATTCACCTAGGGAGAAACGCGACGAACTATTCACACCTTTTTTTTACAAGAAAACAAATGTTTGCTTTTTGTAACGTGCTGCCTTTATTTTCTTTGTACATAATATATTATATTATTATTACATTATTATTTACAAGCAGATTTTAAGACTCCCACTCCTACCGGTAGGGTTACGAGTTATCAAGGTTCCGGTATGTTTAAACTCCCCAATTTCAACAACAAATATGGCCGGAGATCATTATGTTACTCTGTGTGATCTTTTTTGTTTAATAAGTTGCCACCTGAACTCAAAACCTTGCCTTCTACTTCTAAAGTTAAACGTTTACTAAAAACACATCTTCTCTCTCTTGATTACTGATATGTTTATAATTTCTGCGTGTTTAAAACATTGTTTTGTTGTTGTTGTTTTTTGTTTTTTTCCTTAGTTTCCTCATATCATATGGTATTAACTATGGTTTATATTGTTAATGTATCTCATTTGCATTTGATTTTGATATAATTATGATGTTACAATTAATTAATATATTTGTTCCGATCTCTATTTTGTGGGATTTTTTTAGAATGATATTTTTCATGTGTGTAGTTCTGTATGTTGCTAAATTTATAAACAAAAAACAAAAAACAAAATGTTATTAGCCTACTTATTGCTTATAACGAGGTACTTGATCCGTTGGTCGTATCTTACGACAGGCAGAGCTACCTTGGACATACCAGGGCTAAATGAGCGACGGTGAGCGTCAAGAATGGGAAGATAAATACATAGGACGTTTAAAGAAAGTTTTTTTTTGTGAACAAATACAAAAACCAAAGCTCAATGTTAAATGTGGGCGTGTTCACACACTTGACTTAGCTACGGATATGAAATAGTGAAATACTGCAGCACATTTTATCGGATTGGTATCACAAAAAGATATTCCTGCTTCTTATTTATTGTATGAGCTATTTATTGGATGAGCTAACAGGTCGCAGGCTAGACGATAAAAGTAACTCATCTTTCCTTAGTTACAGCACTATTCGTTTGCCTTGTCACTAGTATGAAGTTTCGTATGAACGTTGATACACTTTTTCATGAGTTAAACTTTTAGCTAAAGTCATCACAAAAGTGTGTGCACCGGTCTTTATTAAATGTGAATCGGACAATAATTTGTATGGGGGTTGTAACAGGAAATAAATATAAATAAATAAACACATCTGTATTTATAGGCTCTATACCCACTCATTTACAAGAACTGATTTTGAGTGGGGGATATGTATGTATACAATATTATCTGCTTCGTTGCTATGACGGCTTCAAAGTATGCGTACAACAGTAGGATATAGATAGATAGATTAAGGTCGTAAAACCCCAGCCCGGGTATCAAACCCTGGATATGAATCCAGAATATGATTTTATTTTATTTCTCGTCATCAAAGTATAAATCATTATATATATATCGGTGAACTGCACTGTAATAATGTGGGTCGTTGGCATTGCCTGCGAACTCCAATCTGTTTGACGTCATCTAGTGGATCGCCTACAATGTACGTTGCTAAAGTCAATACACTCCAACTATCAAAGCACCGCTCATCAACATCATATTTTATTAGTTTCAGACGTGAATATTACCATGGAACATGTTTCCAGTATAAATATTACTTTGTATCAGTACCTTATAAGTACGTAATTAATTGGAACGTATAGCACTCACTAGTAACATATTATATACATTATTAAAATTAGTTCCTTTGATCACGTCATATGAAATGTGCAGAATATTGCGTTAATGATGCAAGGAACAAAAATACCCAACTACACTTGTAACAATTCTTAATAACGTGCACTATCTAGCTTTGCACTGTATTTTTTTCCTTTGGCTTTGAGTCCATCCTTGGGTTTGAACTTGGCATACCCACAATTTGTATAGTCAGATATTCTTTTCTATTTAAATGTGCGCAAGGGCTCAATAACCGTCAGCGTTGCTATTGAAGTAGTTAACTTTGCTAATTTTGGCTATCTTCAACTAATCTTTATAATTTGTTTGTGGGTGTGAGGGCTGATTTACTTGATAACCATTGTTTGCGTGTTTCTTGTTGCTCTACGTCGCAATAATGCTACTGGAGACGATGTGGGGTGACGGATGAAGATGAAGATGAAGGACAATTATTGCAAGAACACATGTCCTATCTGGGATTCGAACCCACGTCACGTCCCTTTCCCACACGTTCAGGGCGTGCCGTGTAACCGTACCCGTTGTAATTTCTGATAACAAATAATGTAGGCTATCACGATCAAAAGAAACTTATCTTTTTGCACGTAGTTGTCTTTTGCTTTATACAATCATGAGAACCTATTTCAACGGACCTAATATGAAGATGAATTCTGTTGATGTTCTATACTTCTAATAGGCTTGGGTCTGTATTATCGTCATTTGAAACTACAGAAAGGTCAATATACTGTAATTGTGTTATGATACAATTACGTTGTTGATTATCAGCCTGCGGGATGTATTGCCACACAGTTGTGGTCTTTTGAACCAGGTGATGAAGTAAACATTGTGAATACCAGAGCCCAAGATTAATAGAGCCACTATTATTTTACGATCTTGCCGCGAGCCAGTCATTGTTGTATAAGCAATCAATAAATGGTACTCTCGAATTCAATTAACACTATCATGGCAGTGATAGAGGAAGCTCAGGCGGAACTCACTCTCAGGAAGCTTACGAGGCGGTAATGAGTGGAGATATGGTCACCGGTTCGATCTCTGCTACCGGCAATCTTGGATTATCATGTTCTAGAGATTTTCTTCTGTCATAACGTGAACGCGGTCGGAGGGATTGATTAAAAGTCATAGGGAATTCCAATTCCCAAATAACCGAGTTCTCTAATGTGATACTATAGTTCATCACCTCGAACAGGGAAAGCGAGACCACGGGCGGATTTCCTACGAAGAATCAATTACGTGTAATTTAATAAGTAATAAACTCATTATTTTGGACTGGAAAAGTGTAATGAAGATTATTTTGAAATTTAGTTGGATACATTTTGAGGCACGAAGTAATACTTATGAATATGATTCCAGCGTTAGTGGGAGGGGAAAATTGGTTTATAATACAAACATTCAAATAACGGGCCACAATATTGTTTATTGATATAGATGTGCCGGCCGGGGTCCAATTCTCCAGAGTGCATTCATGCGAAATTACGGCTTTAATTACATGCACATAATAATAATACACTATACCAAATTGATAGCATATATACCAAATTATACCGAATTGTGATACCAAATTTTTAAAAAGTATCTAAAACAATTAATTAAAACCGTCATACCACATGCTAGTTGACTGGTACACGCTCGAGAAAAGAGCCCATGCACTGGAATCCGTTGCTCAAAAAACGAGGTTATTTTTATTTCTTGTTGCTGTGACTCAATAGATCATTTTCAAAATTGATGTAGAACCCTTAGATAGAGTCATTCCTGGTCCTCTAAATCTTCAATGCCAACAATGCACAACAATTTAAAAACTAGTTTTCAAATGTTAATTCAAGGTGCATTTTTCATTGTTGGCATTGAAGATTTAGAGAACCGTAATTAACTCTATCTAAGGGTTCTAGATCAATTTTGAAAATGGTCTATTAAGAGGAAGGACTACTAGCCAATATTAAAACCCGCGAAATTAACGTATTTTTGTCATATCTCAATAACGCCACGCAATATCGAAACAGTGACACCTACGCATATTTTGGATTCGTGAAAGCTCAATACCAAATGAAAAAGATTTCGTAGATTGTAGTAATTATAATTATTATTTCTAATTTAACTAATTTCCAAGTTAATTAGAAATTACAACTATAATTACTACAATCTACGAAATTTTTTCATTTGGTATTGAGCTCTCACGAATCCAAAATATGCGTAGGTGTCACTGTTTCGATATTGTGTGGCGTTATTGAGATATGACGAAAATACGTTAATTTCGCGGGTTTTAATATTGGCTAGTAGTCCTTCCTCTTAATGGCCTGATGATGCAAGATATGAAGAACGATTACATGAAAAACTTGAAACTGTGCTCGAACCAACGCTCCTGTGCTCCTTCACGAGTTATTGCTCGTATCGTACATGAAGTAATATATTTATTTGTACCGAGCTTGGCTACGCGGCCCTAAAGTGATTTGATGAAAGTTTTTTTTTTAAGATCCGAAAATCCCCGAAACGAAATAAAGCTGTGAAAGCCATTCCGTGGGGAAATCAGAGCCGGTTTGTTGTGAGTGTTTTTGAGTTCGTCCCTGTGTGTGTGCGCCATCTTTAACGAGGTAATTCACTTCTTTGGTTATGTTCCGACTGTCACGCGCATTGTACGGGATTATGGTTCGACTAGAGTCGAATGGAGGGTTGAGTCTAGTGATAACAGCCAGACAAAGAATAGGAAATCGGTCGTGTTTGAAAGCAATCACAAAGAGCTCGTGCAAGCCAAGTAAGAGATCAAAATAGTTGATGAGCATAGACGAGTTGAGTACTTACGGCACTTTGTTTGTTATCTGTGTTGTTGTTGTTTAGGCGTACTTTCTTTTATGATGTCGCGCGCGCTATTGATGGTTTGCAGGAACCTTATAGGCACCGTGTGTTAGTCTTCAACGCTAAATGTGGCCAAATTTAGCAACTAATGCCGACATTACACGACTAAAGGCCCGTCTACATCCACTTAGCGTACGTAACTTCCAGAAATGAACGAGTTGGCCATATTGAATTTACATGTAACCATGCACATTGAAATTAGGAAAATTAACGTACGTTTCACGACGCGAAAAGTTGATTCAACTCCAACTTTTTTCTAATTTCTAGAATTTGGTTAATTGGCGCATGCGCAATAGAGAGCAAACATACCAACAGTTTACATTGTTTCTTTATCGAAGTGTCAAACCAAACCACATCACAACATTTCTATACATTTCTATTTTGAAAATAAATCTTCAAAACAAACAAGAAACATTCAAAACTCTCACAACTTGGTTGCCCATAATTAAAAGTTTTAACTGGTGCGCAGTTAAACTATCGCCATACCTCGTTTTCTTCATAATGTTACAATTTTATTATTTTGACAGCTCCTTGTTTGTTTATCAGTTTGATTCATTTGTTGGCTCTGAACTCAGTTGCAAGTTCCCTATTGGTGGGAAATTCGTGAGCTCTGATTGGTTTACGTTTACTTAAGAAAATTATCAACATTCGATGGGAACGGCTAACATAATTTCTATAATTTTCACACGTACGCAAAGTGGATGTACACGAGCCTTAATACTTTCGTCAAACTTATTGAATTCAAGAACAAAAGCGAATCAAAAACAGTTTGTTAAAAAAACTGCAACAATGTAGTTTCTATTAATTGATGCTTTTTTGTTCTTGAATTCAATAAGTTTGACGAAAGTATTGAACCGTGTAATGTGGGTATTATTGGTGAAGATTTCATTCCATGGTTGAAAATAGTGCTGGATATTATTGTGAAATATTTTGTTTTTTGTTTTGTTTTCTTCTTGTTGATGTGTATTTATTTCGTTTTGTTGTTTCTTTTTGTTTTCTATTGTCTGGTTTTGTTTGTGTTTGTTTTGTGTTGTTTATTGTTTGCAAGTCTAAAACTTGTCCTGATTTCAATCACGCCTTGTATTTTAAGATGGACTGAAGGGATTCATAATCTGCCCAAAATTTTAAAACTTTTTTCACAATTTTGGAATTATCATCGTAGGAAGAACGACGCTGCTTCATCAGAAAGTAGCGTGACATTGCCACTTGAGCGCTTCATTCGTTTTCACTAGCGCCCTCAGTGGCCAAACTCGGTGCCTATACAAGTACAACAATGTGCTTATAGCGGCCATACTGATGCTATCAATATGTTGCTATGGAAAAACATTTGAAGCCAATAATTGTAGTAAAACCAAAAACTATTTTTATAAATAAAATTGTTTGTTTTTAAATTTGTGACTTTTATTCTTAATTTCATAAGAATTTTTAATAATAAACATTGGTTTTATGTAATTTAAAAATCATACCCACTCATCTTCTTTAATGATTAATGAATGACACTAGCATGGCAGCTGTGACGTCACGTGCAAACTATCAATACTCGACTTCAACAAACTACGTCGTTCGAGACACGTGCTGTGATAAGACATTTCTTGTTTTGTTTTGCGTTTTAAGATGCCTTTATAGGTACGTCGATTGATTATTTTTACCCTTTGTATGGCTGGTTAAAAATAATTACTGTTTGAGCTAAAAAAAAAAGAGCCAATGTGTGGTGTGATGTGAAACTGCAGATCATATAGCTATATATAGCTATCCAATTGTTGGTACATGTTTCTGATGTGTGTCGGATGTGTGTAATTCATTACTAAAAATAAGTTAAATGTTATAAATATTTTTTAATTAAAATAACCAAAAACGTATATGGATTTAAACACAAACATGATACATTTTTACAAGAAATATACATAATTATGCAGTCGTCAACTCGTCATTAGGTACCGTTCTCGATAACCGGAAGAAGTATTATGCTCTATCAGTCTGGGAATAAATAATTGCTACAATACAAAAACAATTACCAACTAATTATATTGAGCCCAGCTGTTTTTCAATTTGGGCAACTGTGATCAGATTTTGCATCACAACTTTCTAAATAGCAGTGCCTAAACGCATTTTTTTTTAAACCCACAATCAAAACACATTGTACCCAATGAGAGGTATTACACAATGAAATAAACGAGCATACGTACCATTGAACAAGCAAATTCCCTCAAGAAGGCGCGTTAATACGTCTTTGTAAGCATGGACCTTCATGTAGATACAGTTTGAGATGTTGGATTATCAATATCACTAATGCAATTCATTTCCAACATTCTTTTTTATTTCATTTCCGGTTTAGTAAGTTGTATGTTTGATTAAACGACGTGCAGGCGTCTGTATTTCCTACCAAATATTGTGTATACTCTCAATGTTGACTGTGGTTGTTTGTAACTTCGCCAACATATATTTCTAACCTTATTACATTACATAACATTAGGTTAAGTCTTCCAACAACACAACGACAAGCGTATATAACACATTGTAAACTATATGTTTAAGTTAAGATTTAGTTTACTTCGTACCAGAAAAGATGTTTACCGTTCGGTAGTAACGTCAAGTAACCTACCTTAGAATATATTTGTTTTACAGTGTTACTGTTAGGGCCATGTGAACTGATTCCATTGCACGAGAGGTTTATGCGATGTGGCAGCAGGCCAGTCACGTTGGTTCAGTTCACAGAATGCATGCGATGAGGATGTACAGATCAAGTTCCAATAACTAGAGCAAGTGAAATTCGCGTTACGAAATAAAACGAAACTGTAGTTTTACCCCTAAAAATGATAGTTGTGGACAAGACGTCGTGTCAGCATGCTAATTATGCAAATTTTGAATCGCGATTTAAAGTTTAAACTACGAAATCTACGAAATATCTGTATATTCGCGAAATAAGACCGAAATAACGAAAATGTGTTAAATATAAGCAAAAAATAAGTGTTTGAGTAAGAAAAAACGCACAGAAGAATTTAAAATATAAAGAAAATAGATAGGAAGTACAGTTTATACACATGAATTACTCGTCTTTATTTGAGTGATATTGCTAAATTGATTAGCTATATTTATAGCGTTTGTTTTTGCTTGCTATGCTCCTTATAAAAATAACACCGCAAAAAGGCGAAATTTACATTTCAAAAAACAAAATTTGGGAAAAAATAAAACGATTTCTATAGCGCTCGCCAATAACTACTCTATAATAAGATAAGTATATTGAAGAAATGGTGATATAGTCTGCAAATAATGCGGTGTTTGAAGGCTCACAACCTCATCACTGGTTTCTAGTCGCCTGTGGGCTGTGGCTGGATCCATCCCTCAGTGGTTATTTCTCGTTGACTGTGTGGTTTCATCCACTTTACCTTAGATTCATCATTCACCCATCTAGCATCACTCATGCACCTACCGTTTACATTAGGGCCACAACGATCAATCTTTCCTCCCAAGTTCCGACTGAAACTTTAACAATCAACGATTGGAATTCGATAGAAGCAATGGATTATTGACAGTCTTCGGTGATGATTTACAAAAAATCCGTGTGATTATGTTTTAAAGTATATCTTGTACTTATTGAATTTTAAAATACGAATCAACATTAGAAAGGTATTTTGAAATGGCAAGTGGAAATACTTTAAAACTTATTATTTCAAAAATAAATTTGTGTTATTAGGCCTACGATTTTTTAAATCCACATTTTCGCGACATAGCCGCATTTAATTAATTAAAGATACCACTTAAGCGTCTAATGATGAAAGGGAACGCACTTTAAAATAGTGTAGCCTAATTGGATGTCAGCGCGTCATACGTTAGTCATGTGGAACCTGATTCCAATCCTGAAGGTCTATGGCTCGATTCCCGGTGCATGCTGGGTTTATCTAACTTCTTGAATTTACTTCTGTTGATATGATACTGGCGTTCAATCACAAGCAGTGACTTTGGAGCAAATAAATGGTTTTTGTGCTACATCCTTCTAGAATCAGACAAAATAAACTCACATTTATTTTATTTTATGTCTATAATATAGAATGTTCTATAAACTTAAAATATTTCATTACTATTTTATACTACGACTATAAAAGTGTTCAATAATGTATTTTGATCTTTTCCTGTCAATGTTTTAGTTATGGGAATGTAACCAGTGCAAGCATTATACGTTCATCCAAGTAAACGAAATGATTGATTGACTGATATACCTTTGAATTATAATTTACGTGATGTATATTATCAATTATTATCATCTATCGTATTTGTTTTAACGGAATACTGTTTCTCAAGCAATACATACATAATTAAAATGCAGAAAGGAAACAAGAGACAAGTGTATTATACACGAGTGTCCGAATGCCATGATTACGATTGTGGTAAGACGCTGTACAAATCAGGGCCGTAATTAAAGTATAAAAATCACCCGGGTATAATTGCGCAAAGTACAATGGAGAGCCTGGGGGGGGGGGGGGGGGGGGGAGCCAATGCGGGTTCGGGGCTATGCGCCCTAAATTTTTTTAAAAATTCTTACAGTGTTATTGGAGCGTGTAACGAGTTTTAGGCATGTTCTTTATAACATTTGTTACTAGTGACTGGTGTGATATTAACGGTGTATTATAGCAATTCAAAATCGATAATACTCCCAATTTTTACTCGGGTACGTACCCGGATTACCAACCCATAGTTACGGCCCTGTGTACAATATAGTTATGTTCTTATCTAATCGTTGAGGGGTGAGTACATGGTATGAACCATGCACCCAACCAATGTCCGCAAAGACCCCAGCTCGACGCTCTCCTCATTAGGGAATTGATGGACCTTGGAACCAACTGGTCAGCCACAATTACCTGGAGGGGAGAGCTGGGATACCGCGCCGAGCAACTGAACCGACAACCTCACGTTGCGAGTGACGTGTGGTCATTTCAGGGTACAGCACAGGAGAAATATTGTGAGTACAGTCACATGAAGCTGATGTACTAGCCTGTACAGTTGCAGCCGTTGCTCTCGTCAATAGACCCTCGTCTAAGCACAACTATCGGATTAAAAACGGTGCAACTTTTTCATTTAAATAACTATCAGTGGATTCACGAATAATGGTGAAATGTGCAGTACAATGAGAAAACTTTTAAATTTTTTTAGTATGTTTTTAAAACTTATCCGTATAATTGAATTAATGATGTTATATGTTTTTGTTATTGTTGCAACAGTAGTACAATCATTTGGTTTGAGTGTGGTTAACGCACTTTTATTTAAGGTAGATTTAACCAAGTAGTTAGCTATGCATTAGCTATAAAATACCCGGACACATTTAAAATTTAATTGATATAGAACCACAAAAAACGCTCTATTTTACGACCGTTTCCATCTTGCGCTATATCACTATTAATTACTTTTCTGACAATTTTCCAACCTTTCTGAAGCCGATAGCAAAGAACACATGCAGAGGGTAGACATACACGTGGTGCTGTGACCTAGGAAACCTCTCAACTGTAATTCATCTCACTCTTCAGGTGACTATTACTAGACGACTATTATATATTGTTATATTTACAATAGTTGGGAAGGAATATCCGAGGGCTGTTATGTCTCAATCCCAGTATAACATCGGAAAATATTCATTCAGAATTTCCAGTAGCGGGTATCGAACCAGCGACCTCACGAATTATATCTTCGCGTGCTAGTATATGAGCCATCTTTATTGGCGGGTAATGCGTAATCTACAAATACTTGATGTAGAGTGCACGATGTGCACTTTAGCACTATCACACTTTTAGCTGTGCTTTTAGCTTGCCCGATGTGTAACTAGGTTTATTTAGATATTTGGAAAGTTAGAAAGGAATGCCCAAAGCCTATTCCAGGAAATCAATCTCATCATTCACTTTACGAGTGAGGAAAAGCTTGGTAAACTTTTCAGTCAGGATTACGGGGGTGGGTAACGAACCCGCACCCTTAAGAATTAGTCTCGTGCTGTAGCGCTGAGCCGTCTGTGCTGTGAGTGTGTATACATTAGTGAGAGTAGAGAATGTCAGAGAAACTCGAGCCAGTCTTCATTTGGACGGTAATCCTGGCTAATCCTTGGGGAGTGTTTCACCGGAGTGCTTTATGTATGTGTATAATGGAAGATGTGCAGTTTGTCTCACTCCTTGGCTATAGCTATAGGGTCTGAATGAGCACCAGGCGGCAAAAGTATAAACAATTCCTTACTACAATAATTCTTCGGCACACTTTTGTTATCCAATGTGACTGCTCTTGTTGAACTTTTCTAAGAATGTGATAATTCATAGATTGGATTAAGAATAGAAAATAAACATTCAGGAGCACAATATAAAAGAAGGTTTCTGATCCTTGATTTATTTAGCTCAATGTCGGTAGCAAGGCCAGCCACTAACACATTTGTACATATACATTTTGTGAATCCAGAGTTATGCCTTTCAATTTCGTACAAAAACGGGTGTGAGGCGAAGCCCCAAGTCCCCAACCTTCGCAAACAATGTGTCCATAAATGAATTTTGGTTCTCAAATACCCGGAAAGCCACTTATTACTTACAAAACATTACAATATTCATATTTGGAAAGTTCTGCGTTTTGTAGACAACTCTACCAGTATAAAGGTAAAGTGGTGCTGACTTCATTGATAAATGAGAGCCTATAAGCGGGAGGCTATTTCAAATACGGACATTTGGTTGGCCAACGCCTCACTCATCTATGACGTCAGCATCTTAATGTGACTTTAGTCATCGGAGCTTCTGGAAAGGGCTTCATCCCCGTTCTCCACCCCTTCCTTGGGCTCGCCACTGTGCATACATAGCCACGTCACTACAGTGTAATGGTGCTGACGAGGGATCGAGGGCTTCATCTTCGTTGAATGCTTTCCGGTGAAACTTTGAACTAAACTACGCATCCAGCGTTGCCCTCTATTACAGCGGGCGGAGATCAGGCTACACTACCGAGTTTCAACCAACCTACCACGATGTACGCTTGCCTGCTCTGCTTTGGATGGCTTCCAGGTTAGCAAAGTTACAACTTGTTAGTAAGTTATTATTCACTATAATACGGTTCACATGTTTATTCATACTCGGGGAAAATACTAGCGCAAACAATAAAAACAAACTCAAAGTTGGTAAAAATAAGCCGATCGAAACATATCTGAACATAATAAAATTTAATTATTTGATTTCAAACGGCGTAGTCGACAATCAACTAGGTCATACTCACATGACGTCTGGGGGTGATTGATAGAAAGGGAAAAGTGGGAGGACGAGTGGGAGGACTAATCTAAGGAGTTAAAGGGAGGACCTCACAGGTACCCGGAGCCAAATTTTACTCCAGGACCAGACGGGAAATACAATAAAAAAACAGTGAGTTTCTTTAAGTTCAACGAATAGCGAAAGCAAGTTTTTTATTCAATAGAAAAATAACAATTGTTGACCACAGCTCTAAAACCGTAGATGTACTCAATCTAAAATAAGTAATATTTTTGGCGTGAAAAACCTCCACACCCCTTAAGATCCTTAACACGCGTTCCCATCCCATTGACGAATTTTGGAATACGCCACTGCTCACTCTCATGTTTTGTAACAGCAAGTCTAGATCTACAATATTTCACAAGCGATTAGACGCAAAGTATCTTCAATACATTGTTTACATTTTGTACGTATGTTAAATTGATGTGGGGAAGAAGAACTAACATTCGGGTCAACTTCTAAAATGTCTCCAACTCCAATTCCCCCCCCCCCCCCCCCTAACCACTTGAAAGAGAGATCCGCTTCAGAAGGGCACGCCCGTAGTATTGTATATACTATATATATATATAATATTGTTGGTTATTGCTAGATCCGGGTTGCCTTTCCTGAGAGCCGGCGCAGTTGGCCAAGAATGATTAGGCGTTGGTCTAGTAAACAGCGTTCTCTGCGTTCCAGGTTCGAATTCTGGCTTGGGCATGGATGTCATGTGGCGTTTTTTTCATCCTCATAGTCACCCATTCGTCGTCTCGTTTAACCTCGTTGCAAAAATATGGTAAGTAAAACCCCAAGTATCATCATTATCATAAGCCTTTCCTGAGCTTGTACCAGGTCGGGCCATGTCATAACCGCACATTGACTTCGTATATCAGACACGTTCCAACCGATTTAACGGAAACGGTTTGGGCCAAACTGGTTTGGGAAGCGTGATATACACGTCGGTTTAGACCCAAAACGATTTGACTTCCAATCGGTTCACAAGGCGATTTGGAGTTATGAAACCGCTCACGTCAAAGCGATTCCACGATGCGCGCGCAGGCACAGCCTACTTGATTTAAATTATTTTGATCACACAAGGCCTTGCTTCCGATCCCGCGTTTCGTCGTGGTAAGGTTAGGTTAGTCTGTTGATAGTCTTATTTATTCATCTTATTAATTCACTGCTTTCTAGATGTGTCACTTTCAAACCGGTTTCAGCTGGGTTTCGCGAAACCAATTCGAGTTTGCTTGATATACGGGAAGATATCAAACCGATTCCTTTCAAACTGTTTTGATCAAATCGGTTTGGACTGCCTGATATACGTAGTCACTGTTTATTTGGCTATACCGTATATACATTGCGAATCAACACCGCAAGCTCATTGTGTTGTTTAATTTCTTTCGAGATTGCGATGCGTATAGTCCCCATCAGCCAAGCCTTCAAAGGTGGTAAAGTATGGTTGGTAGCCGCAATGTAGTGGGGATACTCAACGTCACTAAAGTCACTGGCCAGACCTCAGCCTACCACATAATTTTGTATACTACCCTTCGACAAACTGGTAACAAAATTGGTGCAAATAATTTCTATGTCACTCCAAGTGGTGTGATCGAGATCTTGAGAAAATGTATTTCAAACCACCATCCTTTCAAGTAGGTGCATTAGAAGGATTCAGTTTGCTTTAGATCTATCAAGAATATCAATGTGATTTATAACATTTGATAACGAAAATATGTTTCAAGCTGATGTGTGCATTTTCTTCAGTAATTTTATGCACTTCACTTAACTTTACCAAAAAAGGTTTAATTTTTTTATGTCGCAGCAGTTGTGATTGTGGGATCTTTCAATAATTTCATCTAATGTCCTCTAGATTCTAGAATTTTATCTGTTTAATAATGAATTCAAAAATGTCACTTGCATTGTCCATTAAGAATAGTTATTATGCCGATGCATAAATTAATACAAGAATGGTGACGTTCGGAATGGTCCGGCGATCCCGATCAAGCGTTACTAGGACGACTGTTTAAATCAGTTGAAATGAATCGATCCGATTTTCATGAAACCCAAGACTTCCATTCTCTCAGACGTATTTTTAAGGAAGTCAATTGGGTAAAATGAATCAAATTCATTGTACGATTTCCCAAAACAAATTAATCCATCTTCTGCTTTAAGCCTGTTGTCACATCACATGCACCGTGTGTACATCAACTTTTGGCATCCTCGCTAATCCAAATCATTAATGCGTAGGACCAACAATAATAATGACCCCCCCCCCCCTCTATACCCGCCAACCCCCAACCCTAAACGTGAATCCATTATCAAAGCTAGTTGTTATGAGGTAATCCCGTGTCTGTAGGCCCATACATGTTTGGTTGTATGATCCAAGTGATTCACAATGGCCCTAGATTACCTGTGCCGTAGGTGTCTACAGTGGCGTACATAGCAAGGACCTGATAGTATGCGTTACCTATTAGATGTTATAGCAGGCAGTTATCACCAAAACTTTGCATGGTAGGTGGCAACCCCTCCAGTTCAGCTACGCAAGGAATTCGCTAGAAGGGATTTGGTGCGTATAAGAATAATAGTAATCAAAATCCATATTCGTAGATGCTACTAACCCACTGTAATGGAAATAAAATTGAAGTTTTTACAGAAATGTTAGAAATTAAACGTATTTGCATTCAACATTAGTGCAGTTTGTTAATTTATGGAATGAATAATTCGCAACATTTAAAAAATTATTTGGATTCTTGAATGAAAACTAACACTTTGTTTAAATGTTCACAATACACCTCAAACTTGACAATGAGATAAAACAGTAACTTATTGAATTATGATTAACATAACTGACTGTTTTCCTTGCTTTTACAGTTTAATAGTGTTATTATAATGATTTAAAGTAAACTTGAATACTAAAATGAATAGTTCTTATTCAAGAATCCATAATATTAATAATTTTTCGTGGGATCTGCCCAGTGACAATCCATGTGACTATAACTAGATATTGGGATATTTGAAATATGAAAAAATGTCCGAGGGCTGATAGTATGACTTAATACCACCTTGTGACTGAGGTAAACATCGGGAAAAAACTTAAGTCAGGACTGCCGGTGGCCGGTATCGAACTGGCGACCTCCCGAATTAGAGTCAATTGCGTCCTACCGCTGAGCCACGTGTTCTTCTATCGGGTTTCAAGATTCCAAATAATTTTTAAAATGTTGCAAAATAATGATTCTTAAAGGGGTTCTCACCCGCTAGATTTATTTTTTACCATATGATCTACTGCACCACACCAATCGATAATGAACCATTAAACATCGTGAGTCGAAACCTGTGAATGGTTATTAATTAATTAAATTTCTGGTTAACTGCCGCGGCGACTGTTCCCCGAGCGTGGTGTCAGCCGGCTTTTGGTGCGAGTGTACTCTATACTGACTACTCGACACCGCATAGCAGACCGCGTTCATTGCGCATGCGTTGACTATTTCCCCTCCCAATACTTCTCTCTCTCTCTCTCTCTCTCTCTCTCTCTCTCTCTCTCTCTCTCTCTCTCTCTCTCTCTCTCTCTCTCTCTCTCTCTCTCTCTCTCTCTCTCTCTCTCTCTCTCTCTCTCTCTCTCTTTCTCGTAGGTGGACGGGTGAAGCTTAGTTTTCCCATGTGCGTGCATTCTCGTGTATGGTGTGTAACTGTGTGTTTTGTACTGTGTCTGTTATCATAGCTATATTATTTATTGACAGTTATTTTCTTTATTGTAAATAATATAATGCCGTGTTGTTATGTGTACGGTTGCAACAACAAAGGGACAAAGGATGACGATCCTCTTTCTTCAAGCGGACTGAATGAAAATTGAAATTGAAACCGGCGAAACAGTTGTTTGTTCACTAGCAACTAGCAAGTGCACACCCGCTTTACCAAAATCTATATTATTATTATTATTTAGGTATATGTTATGAAGGCTTCCGTGTAATGTAATGCTACCTTCAATGCAAAAAGATTAAAAACAATGATACCTATTAAATATTTTTCTATGTCACGGAGAAGAAATAAATTAAAGTTTAGATCAGTCAGGTAAAACTTGCACGGATGTCTCTTCAAATGCAATAAACCCAGTATATTTGCCCCGACACATCCGGGAACCGTTACCTTATTTTATTCACTACACAAGCAGGTATAATAACGCGGTTGTGTTTGCCCAGAGCTGTGTTTGAGTTAATCCAATACACAAACTGTCGGTACGCTAAATGCCGCCATAAATTGTTTGGTACTGGTTCGATAGGATACGATTTCTTTTTACTGCTTTCAGTTGCAATTAGTATGAAATCAAAATTAAGTTATCAAATATTTGGTGGTCCGTAATGCACACGTTGTCTTCTAACATACTTCTCACAGCCGGTATTTTCGCACAACAAATACATTCGGCGAATGTGGGCATAACTGAACATTCGTCACATTTGCACCAATTTTCCTTATTGTTCCTATCGCCATCGCTAATACTTTCAATAGACTCTTTGGCTTTCTCTATTTCTGCCAATTCTTCTGCAGAATATTCGGGCTCAAACTGGTACACAGCAGTAGCCATCGAGAAATATGATACGCAAAGTGTTACAATTACGAGACGATGCAATGCAAACCCGTCAACCCGACTGACTGACGCTGCCTCCCCTCCTTCCACTCGTTTCCCCTCCATCGAGCATCGCGTGACTGGCCGATCGCCGATGTGCACAGCAACGCTCAAATCGAAATGGAGCACCCGATTACACATCTTTATTTTGTACCTGAACGGAAGCTCCGATTACAAAACCAAAATAAACGAAATACGCAGAAAAGAAAGACGCAGCGAAAAGTATCACATCATTTTTTTTTTGGAGCAGAATCCTCCAAGGTCCCAAGGCATACAGGTCGTCCCAATGCTATTTCTTATGGGAGATTTTCACCGATGGGACCTAGCTCGAAAATCACTAACTTTGATATTTTTTTCCCGGGTTATGGTAAACCCGATTTCTTTTCATTTAGTCGCTTATTTCATAGCTAATTAGCCTTAGTTAAACATATTTTTTTGGTGTAGCGGGTGAGAACCCCTTTAAGATTTGTAATGCGTGGGTAATAACGTTTCAATTGGTTACATTTTGACACATATTATTCATGAGCCCTGCACTTACCACGCGCCCGCGGCAAACAGTTAGATCGCAACACAAACCAATAATTGAAGAGCTCAACAGAACAAGAATGAATATGACACATTGTAAAATTTTCAGGAGAGGTCAAAAACTAATATTTTCTTACACCATTAGTACAGGGAAGTGAAATACATGGTTGATGTTTTTAAACACAGATTACACTACTATGTAGAGTTCTAAATGTTAAGTTGTTAACATTCTTATTCCTACAAAAAACACTGTTTGATGATATGTCATATTTATCCTTGTTCCGGGGAGCTCTTCAAATATTATTATCAAATCTACTACAAAATTGGCCCCTTATTCTGCTATAATTCAGAGGAAAATAATACTCTTTGTCGAAACACTGACTTTTCCTTGCTTATTAACTTCTGCAGAAACTGTTGCTGGAGCCTCCACTAAGCGGACACTTCACATTAAAAAATACACACAAACACAATGCAAAAAAATGTGATGTATGAGGGGATTTAAGTACAAAAAATGTTCTATCATTAGCCTAAAATAAAGCAACGTGTATCAAGTATACGATTTAATAAAACTATTATTCAATATTCCTGCATTCTAAGACTTAACATTCACAACAATTTGGCGTATGATTTCATATGTTAAATTTATAGCACACTCACCAGTTGTGTTTCTATATATCTTGTTTCTTTTTATGTCAGTTCCACATCAATTGTTATACATTTATACGCATTCCTTGCCTTCCTTTCCGCTCTCGATTAGATCTTATAACACTGCCTAGAATATGTGTACGAATAAAAGCAGTTAGATGAACCTCGATTGTGCTCATAGTAATAATAGAGAACGACAATGCGATGATACAAACCTCCCACTTAATAAAAGTAGTAATATGAACCTAGTCGATTGTGCTCATAGTAATAATAGAAAACGACAATGCGATGATACAAACCTCCCACTTAATAAAAGTAGTAATATGAACCTAGTCGATTGTGCTCATAGTAATAATAGAGAACGACAATGCGATGATACAAACCTCCCACTTAATAAAAGTAGTAATATGAACCTAGTCGATTGTGCTCATAGTAATAATAGAGAACGACAATGCGATGATACAAACCTTCCACTTAATAAAAGCAGTAATATGAACCTAGTCGATTGTGCTCATAGTAATAATAGAGAACGACAATGCGATGAAACAAACCTCCCATCACTTAATAAAAGCAGTAATATGAAACAAGTCGATTGTGCTCATAGTAATGATGGAGAACGACAATGCGATGATACAAACCTCCTACTTAATAAAAGCAGTAATATGAACCTAGTCGATTGTGCTCATAGTAATAATAGAGAACGACAATGCGATGTTACAAACCTCCCACTTAATAAAAGCAGTTCTATGAACTTAGTCGATTGTGCTCATAGTAATAATAGAGAACGACAATGCGATGTAACAAACCTCCCACTTAATAAAAACAGTAATATGAACCTAGTCGATTGTGCTCATAGTAATAATAGAGAACGACAATGCGATGTTACAAACCTCCCACTTAAAAAAGCAGTTCTATGAACCAAGTCGATTGTGCTCATAGTAATAATAGAGAACGACAATGCGATGTTACAAACCTCCCCCTTAATAAAACAGTAATATGAACCTAGTCGACTGTGCTCATAGTAATAATAGAGAACGTCA
This sequence comes from Isoperla grammatica, assembly GCA_945910005.1. Taxonomy (NCBI): domain Eukaryota; kingdom Metazoa; phylum Arthropoda; class Insecta; order Plecoptera; family Perlodidae; genus Isoperla; species Isoperla grammatica. The sequence continues at coordinate 60,676,378 of OX246738.1, forward strand.
ATGTGATGTTACAAACATCCCACTTAATAAAAGCAGTAAGATGAACCTAGTCGATTGTGCTCATAGTAATGATAGAGAACGACAGTGAGATGTTACAAACCTCCCACTTAATAAAAGCAGTAATATGAACCAAGTCGATTGTGCTCATAGTAATAATAGAGAACGTCAATGCGATGTTACAAACATCCCACTTAATAAAAGCAGTAATATGAACCAAGTCTATTGTGCTCATAGTAATAATAGAGAACGTCAATGCGATGTTACAAACCTCCCACTTAATAATAGCAGTAAGATGAACTTAGTCGATTGTGCTCATAGTAATAATAGAGAACGACAATGAGATGTTACAAACCTCCCACTTTATAAAAGCAGAAATATGAACCTAGTCGATTGTGCTCATTTCAATAATAGAGAACGACAATGCGATGTTACAAACCTCCCACTTTATAAAAGCAGAAATATGAACCAAGTCGATTGTGCCCATAGTAATAATAGAGAACGACAATGCGATGTCACCAACCTCCCATCTTAATAAAAGCATTAATATGAACCTAGTCGATTGTGCTCATTTCAATAATAGAGAACGACAATGCGATGTTACAAACCTCCCACTTAATAAAAGCAGTTATATGAACCTGGTCGATAGTGCTCGTAGTAATAATAGAAAACGACAATGTGAAGTTACAAACCTCCCACTTAATAAAAGCAGTAATATGAACCTAGTCGATTGAGCTCATAGTAATAACAGAGAACGACAATGAGGTGTTTTAAACCTCCCACTTAATAAAAGCAGTAATATGAACCTAGTCGATTGTGCTCGTAGTAATAATAGAGAACGACAATGCGATGTTACAAACCTCCCACTTAATAATAGCAGTAAGATGAACTTAGTCAATTGTGCTCATAGTAATGATAGAGAACGACAATGCGATGTTACAAACCTCCCACTTAATAATAGCCGTTAGATGAACTTAGTCGATTGTGCTCATAGTAATGATAGAGAACGACAATGTGAAGTTACAAACCTCCCACTTAATAAAAGCAGTAATATGAACCTAGTCGATTGTGCTCATAGTAATAATAGAGAACGACAATGTGAAGTTACAAACCTCCCACTTAATAAAAGCAGTAATATGAACCTAGTCGATTGTGCTCATAGTAATGATAGAGAACGACAATGTGAAGTTACAAACCTCCCACTTAATAAAAGCAGTAATATGAACCTAGTCGATTGTGCTCATAGTAATGATAGAGAACGACAATGTGAAGTTACAAACCTCCCACTTAATAAAAGCAGTAATATGAACCTAGTCGATTGTGCTCATAGTAATGATAGAGAACGACAATGTGAAGTTACAAACCTCCCACTTAATAAAAGCAGTAATATGAACCTAGTCGACTGTGCTCATAGTAATGATAGAGAACGACAATGAGATGTTACAAACCTCCCACCTAATAATAGCAGTAATATGAACCTAGTCGATTGTGCTCATAGTAATAATAGAGAACGACAGTGCGATGTTACAAACCTCCCACTTTATAAAAACAGTAAGATGAACCTAGTCGATTGTGCTCATAGTAATAATAGAGAACGACAATGCGATGTTACAAACCTTCCACTTCATAAAAGCAGTAATATGAACCTAGTCGATTGTGCTCGTAGTAATAATAGAGAACGTCAATGCGATGTTACAAACCTCCCCCTTAATAAAAGCAGTAATATGAACCTAGTCGATTGTGCTCATGCGATGTTACAAACCTCCCACTTAAAAAAAGTAAAAGTAAACGAAAAATTCAAATTTGTATTCTTGTTGGAAATATAATTTGTGGACCTGAGAGAAAGTTAAATCCTCGCCAAAAAACAACTCCCCGCTACCTCTCACTTACAATCAAGGCAATTATAATACAAAATTAACAGAGAATACAAAAACGAGCTGCGGTATGGGGCTGGATGGCCTGCGTTTCACATAAAACTTGGTAGAATCCCAAGGCGGCCATTCCTCAACGTCTCGCAAAGAGTCAACTTTGCGATCCCTGTGCAGATAATAGTAATGTTGTGATTTTTCAGAGCTCTCGCAGAGTTGAGACCGCAAAAACAACAACTCTAGCAGAGCTGCAGTTCCACTCGCGAGTTACAGCACGTGCATAAGAATAAAACCACCTCTTGTTCAGTATCGAGCAATATGCTGTAGTAGGACACATATTCCAATTCATTTTACAACCGTTCTCTTGACCCGCTCAATTTTAAACCCTAACAAAATGATATCGGTGCCAGAAGAAGATAAATTCTCTTTCACATTTTTCGACGGTTTGTAAATATCATGTTCCCCACACAAAAATACATATAAACGTGTTGATTCAGGAATGACTTGATTACAATTTATATATTGCTGGATTCATTTCTTCTGCTGCGAATATTTGCCCCGTCACTGCGTCCATTTTATTTCTTCTTCGTCACAGAAAACAAAGGGTCATACGCGCGCCCACCCATTTTTTAGCCTCGATCGAACACGTCTACAAAATTAACACTATTGGGATGATTGTGTTGATTTAAACTTATCATACTTAATGAATCATGCTAATTGTGTCAATGATTGAAAACTGTTAATATGATATAATATCCAGTCCAGGATAGAATCTTGAACTCTGTGAGCTCTGTGAACCATGCTTTATCAGTCCAGCGCTACACCACGGCCGCTACGCTGGCGTTGCGGTTTAGAACAGTGGATTATATAGTCAATAATTAGATGAAAAATAACTAAGTTAATATTTGCAAGAAGTTCCTCGTTGTGGATTTAATGTTAGATCCTAAAGCAATAATGGAATAATCTGAGAAGTATTAACGTTTCTGCGGTAGGCCCTACCCTGCAAATTTCACATTGTTGATTGCATTATTAAGCGTTGATTACTTTGGTCAGTGTAGGAAACGTTGGTAAATACAAGAAAAGAGGGATCATTAGTAAATATTGTTTGCATTAATGAATTGTATTAGAGATAAAATGGCAATTTGGTATGTTTTCATGTTATAAGGCACGTTTACACACATCACTGAGCTGCGTTGATGTGTATCAATTACATTATACCGTTCCGTTCACACATTGATAAGTCCACGAGAGACGAAAACTTAGTTACTCGCGTAGCATTTCTATTTTTTATCATATCGCTCCCAAACGAGAGGTTATTTTTTTTTTTAGCAATGACAAAAATTGGATGTATAACACATATGTTGGCACCATCGTGTTTTGAATAGTGTGCGTATCAATCAGTTGATTGCAAACTCATGTAAACTGAATTAAGTTTTAGCACTTTGTATAGGACACTAAATATAGTGAAACGGCTACGATTTCTCTTTTTCAATATAATATATAATTACCTAGAATTAATCTTAATAAATATTTAACATTAATCCAAAATATTCAGGTGTTTTGCTTTGACAAAAATTCAGAATAACATAATTGGAATTGGTTAATTATTAACATATCGCTTGTAGAAAAATATTTAATTGCATTGCCGTGATAACAATAGATTAAGAAAGCAGCGACAACGCTATAAAACTAATCGGCTTACTAAAGCTACGACGTCCGTCAATTACCACTTCCCCTAGACGACACATTTTCTTCTGCCATGGTCTTAGAGCGGGGTAAAGAACTGGAGAGAGAAAACTTCAGACTCCAAATGATATGGACAATAGCGAACACTACATCGCACTAAAACTCTACGGCTCTTCTGTGTCTTCGTACAGCCGTCGCGATCGACGCTCAACCACCGGTAAAGCGAGTGTTACACGGAGAAGCTAGAAAAGTAAAAAGCAGAAAGTAAAGAGTAGAGATATTGTGTAGCTTACGGGACTTTTCACTTGTTCAACATTGTCCTACTTAGGGGGAAAACTCCTCACTTTTCACTTTTTCCCGTGAGCTACATGCTAAAGTCGCTCCACAGCAACTTTGGTGCTGGGGACGTCACAGATGGGCGTGTCGGAGCCAATCAGCGGGTGGCTTCCATCAATACTAACATTTGGTTGGCCAAGCCTCACTCATTTGTGACGTCCCCAGCACCAAAGTTGCGGTGGAGCAACTTTATCTCTACTCTTTACTTTCTGCTTTTTATTTTTCTAACTTCTCCGTGTTACACCCGCTTAAGTGAATGCAAAGGAATATTCACCGCTCCTTCTCCACATACGCTTCATGTTATACTACTATGTTACTGTTATACTCTATGTTATACTGTTATATTGTTGTTTGTCATACTTAACTGCAAAGATATTACTGCTATACTGTGTCTCTACTTTGTCCTCCGCTCGTTCAGTACATACGCTGCCAGTCAAGTACGAACACATAAATTTGATTAAAACCTAGTTTCATCCATTGTCATTCAATTACTTATTTGCAACCGTTTTAAATCTAACTCAAATTAAATCTAATCTTGCAAAGTGACGGATATAATTCCATTTGTGTAATAAATAAAATAAGTAATGAGACAAAAATTTGCTTTTAATTATGCGTAATTAAAATGCAAATTAATGCAATTGCTTGTCGAATTTCTAGGGTAGACTCGACATATAGCGTAATAATCAACGTGTGACTCGTATGTCTACACATAAACCGAGCGTATTCGTACATACATAAGGACGTGGTACGTACTGGTTTTCACAATCCCGATTGCAATCCTGATTGCTATACCAATTGCGATAGTGAGTGATCCCAAAGAGGCTTCAATCCCTATACTGACATAGTTTTGTGCGTTTTAATGATACGATTGTAGATATTCTAACACGATATCAGAAAATATTGATACAGGTGTACAAGTGGTTGCTACTTACACCGGCTTTTCTAAAGCTTTCGATTCTGTGAATCATGTTCTTCTTATTTACAAGCTAAGACATTTTAGCATATCTGGCTCTGTATTGATTTACTATCAAGATACATAATTGGTCGTAAGCAGTCTGTTGTGATTAATGGGTTAGTTCTCTTCCTGAAGAGGCAACTTCGGGGGTTCCCTAAGGCTCTGTTTTAGGATCATTGCAGTTCAACATATCTGTTTACGATATACCAAAAACTGTATTGTCTCCAAATCTTATGTACGCTGATGACGTCAAACTGTTATAAGATCACTTGACGACTGTTTACAACTTCAAGGATCTTTTCTAGCTTTAATACCGGTATGTCGTTAGTTTGCTACTTGGATCATAAAAATTAACTTTAAAAAATGTTTTGTAGTATCTTTTACTACGAAGAGAAATCCAATACATTTTAATTATTCTTTTAACGATGATAAGACAAACTACAGTCTTTACTCTGAGTATAAAATGATCTTGGTGTTTTGTTAACCTCTGATTTGTCATTTAATGAGCACGCAAGTATAATCCTGATAAAAGCTACTTATAGATTGCTTGGATTTTTTAAACGTAATCTGCAGTCTGTCTTTTTGAAAGATAATACGAAGTGTTTAACTGGGTCTAGTGCGGCCTGAGGTAGAGTATCTCCAGAATTTAATTGCGATCCCTATACTGAAATAGTTTTGTACGTTTGAACGATATTGTGGAATGCTATGTTGGTGGATATTGTAACACGATATCAGGAAAGAAAAAGAAAAGATGAGAGAGAGATATTTGATATTTGATATTTATTGGCTTAAAGGCGTGCTACATAGGGCTATTGAGGCCCCTTTAAGTGTAGCCAACCTCTACATGTTATACAAACAGAACAGTACATGTTAATGTTATACATATATCGATTCTTATGCTTATACTTATACTAATACTAATACTAATACTAATACTTATACTAATACTACTACTAATAATTATACAATCTTATCAGCTATTGTCATTCTTCTATTATAGGAAGTCTAAAGTAATACTTTTAATTATAATGATGATAAAGTTACAATGATTATACAATCCTATTAACTATGGTAATACTTCTTTTACAAAAAGTATATTTTATGATAGTAATAATGATGATAATGCTACTTGTAAGGCATACCTACATACACTTACACATTTATGCAGTACTAATGCTTATTGCTTATCGTATATTGATACTTATGATACTGATACTTATAGTTTACTGATGCACTTACTAACGGCATTGCTATTTCATTTTGTCTGTATTGGAAATATTTGCACTTTTATTACATTTTACTCATATTTAGAAGCAGATGATTGTGTATTTTACGCTTGAGCATCGTAGGGGATATGTTGTTATGCGTTTGTAACTGATATTCATTCCAAAAACGGCTAGCTGTGATTAAAAATGACTTATTACACTTGACTGTGCGATGTTTGGGTATTTGTAGTGTGTTTGCTGTGTGTCTATTGGTGCGATTGTGGATGCTTCTCATAGGTGTGAATGAATTAAATATGTATTGAGGACTTTGAGATTTCATAATTTTAGATACTAATACGATAATAGATAGTGTGCGCCTGTCTAGGAGTTTTAGAAACTTAAGATTAACATAGTACGGTGTGATGTGTTCGTCTCTTCTCACGTCAGCAATAAATCGAATGCACGCATTTTGTACTCTCTGTAATTTGGTATTGAGTGTATCTGACAAGTCATTGTACACTACAGACGCATAGTCTATGATGGGGAAAGAGAGAGAGAGAGAGAGAGAGAGAGAGAGAGAGAGAGAGAAAAGAACTTAGAGTAAAAATAAATAAAAAAGAACAACAACAATAAAAATAATGATAATAATAATAATAATTATAGTTATTATTATTATTAAATAATATTCAAATTTAGGTAATCGATTATTGTAATTAAAAAAAAAAAACCTAAAAATACACCACTTTTTAAAATCATAATTGCATGAGCAACCGTAAATCAGCTTTTTCAAAGCTTCCACACAAAATGTTTTCTTTTTCGATGTCCGTTAACAATTCAAAGCTAAATGAGGCTTTGAAATTACCCTTTAGCGTTGGGCGTGTATACGTTGATTTCATTTTAATAAGTAAATGGGTGTTTTTATTAATTAAAACAATTTCTCATCCCTTTCCCCAGCGCTTTCTCCTCATTTCATTTCAAACTTCAAAGAAAGCGTAAAGCGCAAAGAAAAGGGAACTACAAAAGTTACAGCGAAACAAACAAATTAATGATACGCATACCGGCTCCTGGCCGTAGCCTAGACAGGGAATGGACAGATTGTTTTTGTTTCTTGATTATGAATTTTAATTTAAAATTCTCCTCCCCCTAGGGGGCTATATCCCTCTACCTCTAGTTGTGCATATATATACGCGTGCCACGTCATATTTAACTGTCGGTGGTGCTTCATTTCATTTTTATGTAAAGATATGTCATCAGTCACCTCGGATTAATATCATCATGAAATGACTTTAATTTGTTGCCTTTCGTTTGTATGGTGTCAAATACTACAATATACAGGAATGTATAATATTTGTTGGTGCATGTAAAAAAAAAAGCTAAAGGAACATTTATTTATTTATTTCTTGGTCTTGTTTGAGCCATTATAGTTTGGGCTTATAATGGATTGTAATGGTAATACTTCCTATTTAAAGAAGAAAGTGTAGCGCACATCTTTATTTTAATAAATACTATCTCTGGAGATCACACATATTGGTCTGGTTTTCCACGAGATATTTGTGCGTGTGCGTGTGCGTGTGCGTGTGCGTGTGCGTGTGCGTGTGCGTGTGCGTGTGCGTGTGCGGCCTGAGAGAGAATGATAAGGGAAGAACAATGTGGCAACATGGCGAGATGTTAACAATGGTTTTCAGATACGACTCAGCAACACTTATGAGTCGACGTCACAAACTGTGATATTCACAAACATCGCTAGAGTTTTTTTTTTCAAAACTCATACATCTCTGCGTGTACGCATAATCTTCTTCAAACTTTTCATGGTACTTCCTTTCAGAATAATGCGACAATCGGAGCGCAGTGCGGCGATTTTACTGGTTTGTCATTTAGCCGGTCACAAGCCTTGTAGCGCTAGTCTTTAAGGGAATTCACCATTTCTGAACACAAAACTTTGAGCTTTGTTAATAACATAATTTTCTTGGTATGTATACAAGTATGAATAAACAATATAATTTTGTTTTGAAACTAATTATTATACAAAACAAGTCAGGCAATATTTGGTTCAAATTTACTAACCAGAGTCTCAAATGTTCTGATACCATGAAAAAATACTCTGTACGAATTACTGAAACTTTACCTTTATAAATAAACATATCTTTGAGATGAGTTAAGGTGCGAGCGATCGGACGTGCACACTTACTGAACCCGCACATACATTCTTTTTCCGTATTCACATAATGCGAATGGCGGCCACACTGGAGGCCACAGTGATATGTGACTGCATGGTAGTTCATTGTTACAATGTACCAATTTTCAGATGGCGTTTGTTGCAAATTCAACTGTTCTCTAACTTCGGTTTGCTATTTTTACTTGAAAGCAACATAAATAAACTCGTTAATAATTTTCGTAAACAAGGATATAGGTGCTAATATTCTCATGCTTTGTGGTAAGCATATTCCTCTTCTATTTGTAGCTCACATTTTCCTCTCCATAATGGCCGTTGTGACGTCACGTGAATACTCCCTAAAGATACTCCAGCTTGTTTTATTCTGGTAACTATTTTGCCATATATTTTTTTTTCGCGACTCCAGACTATATAATGTGTCCCTACGGACTCTGTACATGTAGGAGGGGTTGAGCTTACTTATGCTGTACGTGATAGTGGATAGTCCTAGTGGTAGTGAAGGATGGGGGAGGGGGTGTTTTCTAGCCGGAGATCAACACAGTACATTAATTTAGATGTAAGTCGATTTAATTTATTATCCAATGATCCAATGAAGTTAAAACGTCATGCGATAAAACACGAAACAATACAAATTCAACAACAAATAATAATAATGATAATAAAAATAAAAATAACCATCTCAATAACAATACCAATAACGACGACGATAATAATAATAATGTTAAAACACACACAACAATTATAAAACGGTACAAAGGTCACTTACTTTAAAAAACCTGTGAATTTTCGGAGTAACACGTTCCTACTCCTTCCTCAGACCGAGGGCAACTGCGTCGAGGATCCTTGCGCCCCTGGTGACGGCAAATACTGTAGTAGACGCAAGCGATAGCGTCTATTACAGTATTTGGTGACGGGTAGTTGACACCGTTAGCGACTGCAGCGCCGCCTGTTGTTGCTTACTGCAACGAGATTAGCTGTTGCGTACCGCAACGCTTCCTGGTGGCAATTTCATCTTTTAATACTGGATCCCATACTGGGGGCCAAGTATAGCTGGCTTGGCTGATTGAGTTGACATTGTAACGTATTGCCGCGGATTCCTTTATTTTCCTTTTAAACACGTCCTGCTCCTTCATTATGGCCCCCGCATTCTCCCAGTCGATGTTGTGACCCTGAGTCCTGCCGTGTTTAGCCAGTAATGAAAAACTGTTTTTTTTTACGCAATTTTTGTGTTCACTGACCCGTATAATTATGTAGAGGGCGGCCAGTTTCGCCTATGTACGTCATAGGGCAGTCTTTGCACGGCACTGAATAAACAACATTCTTAGAGGCTTGAACAGAATCCTTTGGCTTTTAGTGTGTGATACGCGAGAACGGAGTGTGTTAGATGATTTAAAAACAGTTCTAATCCTGAATTTATTTTACATACGACGTTATTTTTCAGAGACTCCAGGCAAGTCCTGCATCGAAATGGTTGTTAAAAAATTATTCATTTGTTTTTATCCCTTCGGTTTATTGTTAAGAATTTTTGACACCTTGAGTGGGGGGTAATTATTCGAAAGAAAATCCATGATCAAAATCGCTTTTTCCTCTTCCAATGACTCAGTGGATGAGCAGACTTTTTAAGCTCTGCTCCACAAGCATTCCACAATACCGTTTTTGACATGTTACGGGTGGTTCGAATTAAAATGCAAGTATTAGGATGTGTTCGTCGGTTTGCTGTATACCTTAGTATGGAGTTTATTGTTGGATTTATAAACCAACGTAGGGCCTATCCAAGAATGGAAGAGCTCCGTCCTGTTTTAACTCGTAGGTGAATTCAATCCGATTGTGTTGATTGTTCAGGAAACTGAGAAAAGTGTTAATATCTTGCTGTTCGACATTTATGATTGCGAACACATCGACAACATATCTGAGCCAAACGACAGGAGGTACAGGTGCTGAAGCGAGTGCCTTTGATTCGAGGTTTTCCATAAAAAGTTCCGCTAGCACAGTGGAGAGGCATGATTCCATGGCCAAACCTGAGTTTTGCT